>CAKAOH010023490.1:0-23670 GCA_916701665.1 Sebastiscus tertius | reverse complement strand
CTATGTAATGTTTATAGATGTTTTACAAATTATTTCTTAAAGGTTTACAAATCATTTAGTAATCACTAACAAGTACTTAATATAATATATAAAATGTTGTTTGCAAAAATTAATTGATAGTGCAATAATGTAATCAGAATGTAATTTTTATTGTGTTTTATCAGCTGTGATACAATATAGAATTTCTAAATTAATTATTTCATTTTACACAAACTAATGATAAAATAACAGAAATTATAGCATTACTATTAATTAGTAAACATTATTTATTATCATTTCATTGTTTGTTAATAGTAAAATAACTTGACTAAGTCTAACTGTCAATTTACCATTTATAAATGATGCTTATTATAAAGTGTTACCCAATTTTTTTAATCAATGCAATTTTTAAGGGAAACCTTGTAACCTTTATTAACACCGTGTTCTCTGTGTGTGTTGATGATAATGTACTTCAGTTGGTCAGTTAAGTTACTGTTAGCATTAATGTGCAGGATATGTTCTCATGTGCACTGATGTAGTGGTTAAACAAAAAGACATACACATAAAATGTATAAGAGGTAATTTTCAGTCATTCCTGTTTAGTACTCCTAAAATTACCAAATTTTTCATGGACAAATAGGAATAGAAACATTGTCCAGAAAGTTTTGTTAAAGCGGTGTTAACCTTCCACTTCATCTCTGCTTATTTTTTCGCAACCCTGTTTTAACAAAATGACCTTCCTCTATAACTAAACTGCATTCTCAATTATGTTTCGAGGGAAACATATTTTCTCCCGGTTTACGGTCGCACTTTTAAACACATAGTTAACGTTATAGGTTTAGGAAACAAAACTACTTGGTTAGGTTTAGGAAACAAAACGTCTTAGTTAGGTTTAGGCAACAAAAACGCTTGGTTAGTTTGAGGAAACAAAACTACTTGGTTTGGTTTAGGGAACAAAACTACTTGATTAGGTTTGGGCAACAAAAACACTTTGTTAGGTTTAGGAAACAAAAATACATTTCCCTCGAAACGTAATTGACAATGCAGTTTCATTGTATGGGAACGTCATTTTTAGGAGACAGGGCAGGTTTTCTAACTCTAATTTTATACTTCTTTTTAGAGAGATTGTTGGCTTGATAATTTAATAACATCAGACCACAATGGCTTCTGTTTCTGTCTCAGGTTCAGCATTTTAGTGGCTCATTTCCCAAACTGTTGACTGCCAGAGCAGCCATTTCTTTACTATGAGGCACTGATATCAGCCTTGCAAAAGATTAGTAAATACAATTTCTACAGCTCCAGCAATGTACACTAACAACTTCTCTACCTCTCTCCACTCATGACTTTTGTAAACAACTTGTCTTCTTTTCATTTCTTGATATTAATTTAAAAAAAATTCCGAAACAAACCGAATTAAACCAGATTAACCAATTTGTCACAGTCTGGTTGCAGTCATGAGTATCTCATGTCATTTAATTGTCATCACTGTTCATTGTTATTCACTTCATGCCTAAGCCTGCCTGAAAACCATAAAGCCTGTTAACCCATTCTGTGCCTCCACTGTGCCGCACACAGTATAATATTATTATCATGTAATATGTGATGAATTAAGAGGTGGAATCAGCAGGCTTTCAACAGTTTGGACAATGAGCCAAAAAAAGAAGCAAAGCTAGCATTTAGCAGCAGTTTTACACTCTGCTTTGTGTTAGGACTAAAGGTTGACAGATTAGCACCGTTTTTTCCTACTTATTTGATTTTGGGATACATTTTTATCATTTATTTCTGTGTAATCTTTTACTGCTGTTTTTACTCTTGGTTAATAGTGATGCTTGAACATTTTTGATGACTTTGTGGGTGTTGTACATTATGTTTTCTGAATTTACACTCTAAAGGATGGCTATTATTTCTGTGTTTTTGTCTATGGCTTTCATTCTAAAACTTATTTAAATGTCAATTGTGGACTTTGTGAAGAAGGCCTTTTACAGATGGTGATGGCATGTGAAGTGAAATAAAATACTTACTGACCCTACAGCGCATCTGTCAATGAATTATCAATTAATTAATTTCTTAGTAATATATTGAGCAAAAAAAAGCTTAAGATGGATCACTTATAAGGATTTGTGTGTGTGTCTGTATACAGTATATGTGTGTGTGTGTATATATATATATATGTATGTATATGTATATATATGTATATGTGTATATATATATGTATATATGTATGTATATATGTGTGTATATATATATATGTATGTATATATATATGTATGTATAAAGTGAAAGTTACAAATAGTCCATTTAAGTCCTATATAAATACTGTGAAAGTATCGAAACACTTAATCCATAGAGAAATTCACACAGCCCGTATTCAGAACTCTGCATTTGAAACAAGCCGTTAGGATTTCTGTCCATTCGTGATGTCATGAATAAACAATATTTAGACCCTTGATACAATTTTAAACGTAAAACATTATAAATGTGTCACAGTTTATTCCTGGTTGCAGTGTATGTGAAAATGTCATCAGCTGACAGGAAGTACACATGGACCCAAGCAACGCAATTCTGTTGCAATTCCGTCAAAATGTGCTAAAACGGAGCGTTTCAGACGGAGGGTGAATACAGGTATATTCAGGCTGACAGTATGAGGAAAATCAAGTGTTTTTTTTAATATTACAGCATGTAAACATGCTCTAGTAGAAACACAAAATACAAGTATGAACCTGAAAATGAGCATGATATGGCACCTTTAACTTTCCCCTTAACTGCGTCATTAAGTGGGCCTTATAGGCTACAGGTTAGTCTGAGGTAGGGTCCACCCAGCTGAAGCGCAGATCAGTGTCTATTTATTGAACCCTTACTCTTAGTTGTGGGTGCTCCGCCTTCAGTGTGAGGGGGTTTTGTTAAGTCCACAACTTTCCACCCGACTTAGCTATTAAGTGTCTATGTTTAGGGGGTTTGCCGGGATCCAGCGTCTCGATTGGAAACTCCGGGGATGATATCACCATGTGAAGTGGAGAGAGAGAAAGCTCTGCTAGTGTTAGGTGGAAAGTGAAAGTAAAGTTGCCACAAGCAGAATGGGTGCAACCCTGGATCAGAGCAGACATACAACAGCGACACTGCATTACGGTAAGCTCAATAATACACTTCATTATGGGTTTATACTGTGTGTGTGTCTGACTGCATGGTGTCTTTATTATAACCTCAGACTGATGCAACGATTCGAGAACCTGTTAGACTGTAGCCTATAGAGACAGAGCAGATATATGGACATCATGGTCTCAGCGACGGGAAGGCTGATTCGCAGATTTGTGGGGGAGATCGGGGACAAATGTTAAAAAAAAAATAAAAAATTGGTTTTGCATGTCATTTTTCAAAATGTGAATACAATATGTATGTAGGTAATTTGCATCTGCGTTCTACTGTTGAAACAGTCATCAAATGCTTTTCAAGCAATGAGGCACAATATTGTTAATAATTATCTGCTGCCACGTGTATATACTAGGCCCACCAAGGGCCATAATAAACTCCCCCAAATATAGATCATTGTTAAAAACATTTTAATATCAATTCCACATTTAGTTCCGTGGCAAACCAGCAGCATAGAGGGTTTCTGAGGTCTGATGGTGAAGGCACGTAGGTCTGGATGTGATTGGATCGTCAGTCACCATGCTGCCTCACACACAAATACTCTAACGTTACCTGGAGCCTTAGTCAGTCTAGGATCTTTAATCAGGCCACAACATGTCTAGTGTTTCTGTTTTGGCTGTATTCATTCCTTCCCTTCTGAAATAGCCATTCAATTCACTTTTTTTTTTGCCTGCATTTGTGGTATATGTGATATACATAGTATATATATGCAGTATATATATGTATATATATGCATATTTATATATATGTATATGTATGTCCAGTATGTATATATACTGGACATGCATATACATGTATTGGACATACATATAATGTACACACACACACACACACACATATATATATATATATATATATATATACTGGGGAAAAAAAAGTTCAGAAACTTGTGTTTAATGGATTATTTCTCTGTTGTTACAATGCTAATGGTCATTGTATTTTACATCGTTGGAAAGCCTGTTTATTTACCTTCACAATGATGTCCAACTTGTAAGGATCATGCATTTGTAGGACGAGCAGCAGAGCTGATTATGTGGGGAGCGCCCAAGAAATATTTGCCAAAATGCTCCGTCAATAGTAAACAGTGTATTCTCCTGTTGGTGTTGACTCTTGTTTTGAGTTGTTTGGTGGATTGGATGATTGAACTCTCTATCAGTAACAAGGAACAAACAAGACATATTGGCTATTTTACACTTAATTTCATTTAATACACCGTCAGGAGCCTCAGTAGCCTCAATAGCAGGTGGAAGATCCATACGCAGCCACAACAGCCTGGCACCTCCTCCTCATGCTGGTCACCAACCTGGTCACACGTTGCTGTGGGATGGCATTCCATTCCTCAACCAGGATTCGTTGTAGGTCAGCCAGCGTGGTTGTGTTGGTCACTCTAACATGTACAGCACGCCCAAGCTGATCCCACAAGTGTTGAATTGGGTTGAGGTGTGGACTCTTGGCAGGCCGTTCCATTCTCTCTACATTATGGAGGTAGTCTGTGATAACCCTGGCTCTGTGGGGGCGAGCGTTGTCATCTTGGAGGATGAAGTTAGGTCCCAGATTGTGGAGATACGGGATCACCACTGGCTGCAGAATCTCATCCTGATATCTCACTGCATTGAGATGGCCTTCAATGATGACACTGCCCCCACCAAAAGCTTTTACTCCATCGGTGCAACAATCAGCATAGCGTTCTTCGTGTCGTCTCCATACTTTGACCCTGCCATCCAACTTTGGCAGACAGAACCTGGACTCATCACTGAACATGACATTCCCCCACATGTTCAGGTTCCATTGTCTGTGTTGTCGACACCAGCAAACGGGCCTGAAGGTGAAGGGCATATATATATATATATATATATACATATATACACTGTATATACATACATGTATATAGCTACATACTTAAGAGTCCGACATCAGAACTGCATCCTCGACTAGAGTGAATCAAGTATTCAACAAAGTCATGTAATATACTGTATATATTCAGCTTTTTGCTAAAGCAAATGCTCCAATGCCTGGTATCAGTCTGTGGCCCGAGGGGTTGATATCCACTGAGTTTATTGCTATTTAAAATAAAAGTAAATATGACAAAGTATAGGCTATAGCCTACTGATTTCAGTGCCACGAGCTGTCCTTAGGATAACCTACAGCGGAGGTTTCCAAACTGGGAGGCGGGCCAAACTGTTTCAGGGGAGGCTCAGTGAATGAAAGTCAAAATATATTACATTAGTCATCAAAAGAAGGTCACATAGAATAGCTTAATAGCCTGTGTGATATGGTTAAGCTGAAGAGATAGTTTTGGGGAATTCTACTGCTTTTCCCACTTTCCCAGTCAGTCAGAGTCCAAAAACGAGTAAATGCCTTAGCACAGTGGTCTAGTCATTAACTGTGTGTCATGCATCAGGCCGTTTAATACTGTACTGTCGGTATTAAACGGCCTGATGCATGTTACATAAATCCATGCAGTTTTCATCTGAATTTAAATAGGCTTAATATTTTTATTTTAAAAGTGCTAAATGTTATATCCAGAGCATTATATATAGCAGCAAACAACTATTAGCTATGCTTTATAGTGGAGTAATGTCTACCTGAGCAGAGAATGAAGTCTCTCTCCCTCTGTGTGTGTTGTAATTCAAGCTTCTCCTCACTTTGTTTACATAGCTGGTCGGCCAAATATGCTTTTAGTGCCTTTTAGTGCCTGTGAACGTGCCCCAACCGCTTCCGTCGGTCGGGGCACGTTCACTTGCGCTAAAAGCATGTCTCCACACTTTGTTTACATAGCTAGCTAGCAACACATGCTTTTAGTGTCTTTTAGTGCCTGTGAACGTGCCCAAACTGACCGAAGCGTAGCACCCACCCTCCGGTTCCCCCCTCAGGCAAACACTGTTAGCTCCCGTATTTAGCACCTTTAATATATGCATTAGACTTCTGACACATCCCTAGTTTGGATTTAGACCAATAAGTGAAAGCAACATTAAAGCTACAAACAACCCATAATTCAACACTCACCGTCAGTTCACGTCTGGCCAAGGACCATTGTTGTATGTCCTACCCAAGCCCCCAGGAAGAGCGCCACGCTTTGAAGCAAATTTTCATAGTGGTCAAACGGCGGTACTACAACTTCTGTGTCCGTCACGTGATGCCATCGGACCCAAAAATACATTTTCCCATAGACTTAAATTGGGAAAGAGACGTCTGTAACTCAGCAGATAATTTTTTTTTATGTAAATTAACTTCCCAGTAAGAACACTTGCATAGCCCTTATTTAAATCATTATGTTCTAAAAGTTGTAAAATGCACTAATAGCTGAATCCAGAGTTTTTTCTCTCCCTCTGTTCATGTGAATGAGACTCAGACCGAGGCTGTAGCGAGAGCTGGGAGGTGGGGTTAAAGGAAACACTACTGCACCTGCTCTATGTGCCCAATGGATGCAGAAGATCGCCGGATGATCTGGTTAATTTTTATACTCAGAAGTCGAACTTTAATTGCTTAATGCGCCACTGAGCAACTCTCATCCAGTTCTCGTTATACATCCATTATCATACCCCTTTTTCTCTCTCTCTCTCTCTGTCCATGTTTCCTGTCTCCTCCTCATTATCATTTGTCTACTATCAGAGACAAAAATGCTATAAAAAAACAAACAGGATACTTGCTCAATTAACTGAGGAACATCTGCTGTTGGGAGTACGTAAATGTTTAGTCTGTTTTAGTCATTTGAGAATTTGCTGCTTTTCTTGGTCTTACATTATAGTAAATTGAATAGTTTGGGGTTTTGGACTAAACTCATAGATGCCATTGGAACTTTTTTGTATTATAAAACTTTTCAACTTAAGTACTTCAGCCATATTTGATAGTGATAAACAGAAACACATTTCGATTTGAGTCATGTTGAGATAAGATAAGATGACATTATCAATTATTTGTCCCACAGCGAGAAAATTCACAATGTTACTGAATGTTAATACCATTTATTTACCTTTAAAAAGAGGGTGATTTTATTAAAAAATGCATTTGGCATTGTCATTCAACTTGACAGTATTTATAGCCTATATTTCAAGTAATTGATCTTAAAAGCTCACAGAAAATGAACAGTAGCAAGACTGGCATAGTCCTAATAAATCCAGATATTTAAATTTACCAGCCTAAAACTGACTTTCAGAAAGTGCCTAAAACTTTAAAATAAATAGTTTCTATTGGTCCAAAGCTAACGTGGGTGGGAGTAATGACAAGATATGCTTTGTTTTATTGCTGCAAATGATCCCCATCTGTAGATACACACTTTTTAATGATAAAGCAAAATTATATAATTCATAGCTAATTATTTTGTGGATCCCCTGACAGATTGCTAAAGACCCCACTTTGAGAATTACTGTTTTATGGACCAAAAGAAAAATAATTGGCAAATTAATCACCAATGAATATAGTTAGTTTAGAGCTCCGATATAATATAACGCCCCCCCCCTTTTCTCTTTTTCAAGTAGAATTTTCCATTTTGCATACACTTAAACTTTGCTGGCAACAAAAATAAAACTCTAAGAAATTCTAAAGAAAAAATAAAGTACATTTTAGATTAAGTTCTTTTTTTATTCTGAATTGTGTTTTACAGGCAGTGTGTAAGTGCAATATGCACCATGGTATTCCAGTTGAGGTGAGGTGAAGTCTTGTCCTGCATTCTGCTCCCATAACATGACTGCACAACACAGATACAGCACCTTACTCGTACAAGCAGTGTATCAAATCAGAGAGTTTCTACAGTGATTTTATGAATTGGCCTCAAAGTAAGTGGAATGACAGTGGAATGTGACCTTAACTTCCTCTCTTCGGAAAAATGTGTTTTCGCTTTAACTTCACCCTCATTGTTCTCAGTGTGTGCTGTTTTGGTTTTTTTTTGGCAATGACTATCCTGAAGGGGACGTGCAGTTGAATAATAATGAACACAAAGCTTTTATTATATTATCATACCTTGTTTGTAACTTTTTAATCGTATAAATGTAGCGGGTCGCCACACATGCGCGCTCGCATATGCGCGTTCGCGTGTGGCCGCTGTCTCGTCTCCTCTGCCTGTCTGCCTTCACTCAGACAGCGCGCGTTCTCGTTCAGTTCGCTCCACGTCTAGACGTGAACGCGCGCTCACTCCACACTGCAGGAGAGTTAGTTTAGCTCTGAGAATATCTAGTGAATGTTCAGTGGACGTTTGTGCAGAAATAAATGCTGCAGCTCCTCCAGACAAACAGAAGTTTCCCGTGTCTTCTGAAGTCACGGAGCTCCTCAACGAGTAACGTTATTGTCTCGTTACCGACCAGGTGCCGGTGTGAGTAATAGTATAATATATAATATGTTGACTAATACACAGGAGCCATTCAGTAAAGTAGAGCGTAAACTCTATGAGTGATCTTATTATTAGCTAGCTACTAATTGAGATCAGGTTTTATTTGATGGTAGCATTCTTGAATTGAATCTTGTGTGTTTGTATTTGTTTGTGTGTGTGAGTGATGACAGACTCAAATATTGCTCTATAATATGCCTTTCTGCACTGCTCTCTGCTTCTTCTCCCCTATAGTGTGAGTCTGGATGGTCACGGTGGCAGCATGACATCATGGAGACACCTCTTTCTCTGCGTAAGTGTCCCCTGTGCATCATTCCTTGTGAACTCAGCAGCTCGTAGCTTTAACATGAGAGCGCTGAGTACAATATAACTTATTATTGTGTATATGTGACATGCTTCCTCTCAATTTCTCAGATTATTAAAAAACAGACATGTATTGTTGCTGTTAAATTTTTGTCTGCTAGGTGTTCCTGGGCACGGTCGACCTGTCAACAGAGGAGTGTGGTGACCATTTCGTTGATATGCGGGACTGGGTATGTGTGTTTTTCACATTTATTCAGTGGTTTTGTTTTTGTTGGATACCTGCAAAAAGAAAAAGTGAAAGCAATGAAGTATTTTCCTCTGAGCTTTCGTTTTCAGAGCAATATTAAATGCTGTTGACACATGACACCCAGTGCAATGATGTGGCTCATTGATGTGTTTTTAGTAGTCTTCTTTAGTCTTTTCATGGGCATTTTTTGAAAGTCAGAAATTAAACTATGTGATGACTAGGGCTGGGAAATATGACGATATATATCCTCAAAACTACATAAAGATGTCTATCGTATATATTTTTCCATATTGTTTCTATCGCAATATAGGCTAAGTCTATATTTATTTATTTATTCTCTCTTCACCGTTGTGTTCATTTTGCACTCAAGTAAACTAAGAAAATACTCAGTAATTTTCATTTGTCAATTATTTAATTGACACAGGAATATGTAGTATACAAAGTATACAAAAATTTGTATAGTATATAAAAATAGGCTTTATCGTGTGGTTAGTGCATATGGACTATTTATTTATTGAATTACCAGAAAACATGCTATATCGTGATATGTAGTTATTGAGATATGAAATTACCTATATCGTAATAGAAGATTTTGGCCATATCAACCAGCCCTATTGGTGGAACCCTCTAGGGACCTCTATGTTTTGCTAATGATTCTGATGAACATAAGAATTCAAATGAAAGATTTTCATTGACTAATAATAAACCATTGGAAATGTCCTAATGTTTGTCCACTTCTCTGTTACACTTTAAAGGGAGGAAATTTGTCCGACACCATCTCCCTTGTGAGAACTAAAGATCCCAAGGTAACGTACTGAAACAGTGAGCAAAAATGATCTGTTGAGATGTTGAATTTGCGTTAACGCGATAATAACGCGTTTTAACACCAGTAATTTCTTTAACACCTTAACGCAACCTGCAATTTTTAATTAACCTCCTTAAAATCTGACAGGCTGCCGATATTTCGGAGTTTGTTGCGGCCACAGTTTTAAAGCTAGAGTGAAGATACTGGCATCATATGAAACAAGAAAACCTAAGGAATCTGTTGGTACCAACCAGCTTGTTGTGAAGGAGGCTAAATAACGCTCCAAACTTCAGCTAAATTGTGGTGATGAAAAACTGGCATGGCCATTTTCAAAGGGATGCCTTGACCTCTGACCTCAAGATATGGGAATGACACACTGACAGCTGTTGAGTTTACCATGTTATGATTTGAGCATATTTTTTTATGCTAAATGCAGTACCTGTGAGGGTTTCTGGACAATATTTGTCATTGTTTTGTGTTGTTAATTGATTTACAATAATAAATATATACATACATTTGCATAAAGCAGCATATTTGCCCACTCCCATGTTGGTAAGAGTCCCTTTAAGGTACATTTTGAACAGACAAAAAAAATGTGATTCATTTGTGATTAATCGCGATTAACTATAGACAATCATGCAATTAATCATGATTAAATATTTGATGGGACTGGACTGAATTGCATTTGATCAAGTGTATACCCCATGCAGGACACAATGGAATGTACCTTGGAGGGAGAGTGCCTACGAGGTACAGACCTAGGATGTGAATTGCTAAGTGACTGCTACGAAAGAGTGAGTGAACAATGCCAACTTTTTGCTATCATTTGCTTCAAGTCTGTGTTTGTTGATGTTTCGATTGTGACTTTTGTGAGTGATTGTCAAGTCTCATATCTCACTTTTCTTCCAAGCTTATGAATTATTGTATTGTTTTTTTGTTCACCACAGGAATGTGAAAAGAAGAGTGAGAAGTGCGAAGGGGATTCTCAGAAGATCTTTTTCTATCACTTCATGTGCCTTTTGGCCAAAGCTACCAACGTAACTGTCCAAGGTACCTCACATACAGTCAGATACTACTCTAACAATCAGTAGTGGCTGGTTTACCTCTGATTAACCTCCTTTTGGGATAATACCCCCCTTTAAACTCTGCAATAGAAATGGTCCGACAATACCTACATTGTTATTTTAGCTTGTTGTGCTGTCATTTCTTGGAGTATCTTCAAATGCTTCATATCCCTAAAATATATACAACGCGAGCTAAAAGTCCATAAGCCATAATAATTGCTAAAAGTAAAAACAAAAATCTGACATGTTTTCTTCAAATTCAAATAAATAAACACTAATTAAATAAACAATTCTGAATGTAGAAACATGAAGTAAATATTTCTCAAACCAACTAAAATTATTTGAACTATGTACATTTTTTTGTTTTTGACATATGCTTATTGTTATGAGCCAAGTGCCAAGGCGTTGATGGCTTTGTTACTTAACGTAATGGCGTCATCACAAGCGAACAAGGTGATGATGTGAAAGACAGAAGTATTAACTTCCTGCTGCAAAAAGAAAAAATGTTCTAGCTATTGTAGTTTTTATTTTAGATGGCTTTAAACAGGATCATGCAAACAACGATCTCTCGCAGCCGAGAGGGGCAATTACGGGGCAATACTCTGGTGCCACCGCGCGTTGTTACCACGCTTTGCACCGCATAACGTAAAGTAATAATGCCATCACGAGCATGTACACCTTTATTATGCGAAAGCCTTAGCTTCCCGCTGTAAAAAGAATGAATGCTCTAGGTACTCTACTACTTTTTTTTTTATTTTAGATTGATTTAAACAAGATCATGCAAACAATGAATCTCCCACGGCCATTACGGGGCAATACTGTGGTACCACCGCGCGTTGTCACCATGTTTTGCACTGCACGTAGCATAAATAATGATATCATCACAAGCGTACAACTTGATGACGCGAAAGACAGAAGTCTTAGCTTTCCGCTGCAAAAAGAATAAATGCTCTAGATATTATGGTTTTCATTTTAGATCGATTTAAACAGGATCATGCAAGCAACAATCTCCCTTGGCTGCCCGTGGGAGGCCAGTTTTTAAAGGGTTAAATTGACACAAAATGTCCAATTGTGAGTGAAATTATTGTTCAGATTTGCAGTAAAATGTCACCAAAGCAGAATTATAAAGCTGTTTTTTTAAATCATGAAATTCATCATTTTCTTTTCTTCCTTTCTTGCATTACAGGCTGCGAATACGGTGAGTACACATGCTGTGCTGTGAATGTTGGCGTGTGCGGTATGTGAGGTTGAAAAGTGTGTGTACGTGTGAAAGGCCTACATGTGTGTGTGTGTACTTACTGTTATGTCAGCCTGTGTAGACATGCGAGTGCTGGCACCAAAACACACATTCAGCTTTTTCTGATGTTCATTTTTATTGAACCATGTAAGTTTGCTTTTACAATTCATTACCTCCATTGATGTAACATTGATTTAATCCTTGTTCTTTTAGACACCGTATGTGAGCTCTATTCAAAAATCACATCTCCTGGTAAGTCACACTTTTTATTTAGAAGTTATTAAGAAGTGCATGTTGATGCTGTTATTTGAAATCCCAGAAATCATGCTCGCTGTCGCATGACTGCAGTTCTCCGTCTGTCCACACAGTTACAAATTCCAAATGTACATAGAGCCTATTCACTCAGAGAACCATTGATACCATTGTAACTTTTGCTTATTATTATGGCTAAATTTGATATTCAGAGAATTAATATAGCAGCAAACAACTATTTGTAAATGTACAGGAATGTATGTAAAGATATAGTGGATTAATGTCTACCTGAGCAGAGAATGAAGTCGCTTCTCTGTTCTTTGTTGACATAGCTGGGCCGGCCGCATGTACTTTTAGTGCATGTTCAAGCATGCCTGTGGTTAACAACACTTACATTTTGTTCTATGATATAAAATATGTCAGTAAATTCATTCAAATGCATTCACTGAACTCAACCCAGCGCAATTCTAACTTCCGGGTTGGCCTACAAAAATCCATCATCCCTGTAGCACTCTTATTGCTTTTAGTGCCTACGAAGCCCATATTGTAAGATTTTATTACTGACTGACTGCCTTTCTGTAGATTCTGATCAGAAAACAACATTGCCACCAACAACAACAACACTGCCATCACCAACAACACTGCCAAAAACAACATGCCAAAAACAACAACAACACTGCCACCAACAACAACAGTTACACAGCGCTCAGTTACCGGATGCACTGGTAAGCCATGCTATGTATGATTATATGATCGCTACTTATACCATAGTCACGGCAAATAATCCTTTTTTGTTTTTCTAGTATTTTTTCATTAAAATAATATCAGAAAACCTCAAACATAATTCTTGTCAAGAGTTTATTTAACATTCCAAATAAATGCTTAAAGCTCATTAAATTGCAGGTGATGATAAGAATCATTTTCCAACCGGTCTTCAAAGTCTTTTCTCATAAAACAGAAATATGCGGTTAGAAAAAACTTGTGTGTGTGCATTCTTTGGTGATGATGATATCTTGCGCCCTCGTCACCTCCCTAAGCTATTATATGGGAAGCATCCCATGCAGTTAAAGAGACAGTCCCAAACGAGGCTAAACAATAATGTGCTTAATGCTACAGTACATTAGTAGTTAGCTCACGGGTAAAACTATCCTAAACTGATTCAGTCAAACCTTAAACTATAAATGAATATAAGTCATATGTGGTCATGGTGTTATAATGATGATAATACACTCCAAAATGTTCAAATATGGGAAATAAACTTGCTTCGCATCTTAATGTTCTACGACTCCATCTTATGGATTATTTTCTTGTATCGGGCTACCTCAGAGTGTGTTATCACTACTCAATATATATATGTGTATATATATATATGTATATGTATATATATGTGTATATGTATATATATGTGATTTTCTGCATGTTTAAATAATACAAGTAGTTTCCCTGTTTTATATATTTATATATATATATATATATGTATGTATGTGTATGTGTATATATATATATATACATATATATAGATATATAGATAGATATATCTATATATATAGATATATATGATTGTCTGCATGTTTAAATAATACAAGTAGTTTCCTTGTTTTACACTGTAACATTGTAAATGTATTAATACATTTTTTTTTATCTTTCCATAGAAAAACATTCAGGAAATGAAAATGAAAAAGGTAAGCTTTTCTATTCAAATTTGTATATTTGGGTTGATACAAGTATGTCAGAGGGCTAGAGTTTAGTCTGTAAAACGTCAGAAACCTGTGAAAAAGTTGATGTCTTCAAACTGCATGATTTGACTCACCAACAGTCCAAAACCCAATGACATTCAGTTTTAAAACAGAGTAAAACTGCCAATCCTCACATTTTGATTTTGTTTTAAATAAATTACTTGAACAATCAGCTATCAACTGTTAAGAATTCATTTTCTTGTTTTCATGTGATTTTTTTCAAAATGTTACAACAGTGAAAATTATAGTTTTCTTAGTTTGCTGCGTTACTAGAAGAACACCTACAGTATACCCAAATTTAGATATGACTTATTTTGACTGATCAGAGTAGATTAGGCTTATTTGGGAGGGGTTCTTAAAGAGACAGGCGCTAAAAGAGAGCGTTTCAGACAGAGGGTGAGTGCAGGTATATTCAAACAAACAAAATAATGTGTTTTTTGAACATTAAAGCATGTAAACATGTTCTAGTAGAAACCCAAAATACAGGTATGAACCTGGAAATGAGCACGATATGTCCCCTTTAACAGCGAGCTAATATGGTAAAATAATGCTTCCATTTTGCCCACTGGCATTCCATGAACATGCAGAGGAAGGTGAACTGAATTTACTGGAAGCAGTATCTGTATTTCCTGCAGTGCTGTACAAGAGTCGCTCATTTGTTTTCTCATAGTGCTGTTTGCTAAATGTTAAATGTGGAAAGCATACAAAGAAAATATTTTTTTCCCCCAATCATTTGTGATCAGTTTTTTTTTTTTTTTTTTTTTGGTAACATTAATGGAAGTTGTCTCTGATCTCTCCTTAACCAGGCACCTTAATCCTGAAGATAATATTATTGTTGTCTGTGATCCTCAATGTGGTCACACTGGCTTTTTGCCTGTACATGCGCCACCAGCGGACGCAGGTCAGGATACAGTTGGTGAGTGTGAGCAAAATTCGGTTTGTTTGATTGCAACGATCCATATTGGCGGCAACCAGTTTAACAGCCTCACTTAAAGCTTCAGTAGGCAGAATATTTCTGGCATCATTGGGCAAAAAAACGATAATAACCTTTCAGCATATTGTAATTCAAGTGTTCTCAGAGAAAACTAGACTTCTGCACCTCCTCATGGCTCTGTTTTCAGGCTTTAAAAAATCTAGCCTGTGACGGGAGACTTTGGCCAATCACAGGTCATTTCAGAGAGAGAGAGAGCGTTCCCATTGGCTGTTCATTCAACAGAGGCAGCTGTCAATCACTCGCAAACTCAGAGTTTGAGAAAATGAGAAAGTTTGCACCGGCTGGTGGACGGTGCTTGATATTTCCTCAACTGATCTCAACATGGCTGTCGGGTTGCAAACATTCTCATTTCACAGCTAAACAGTACACTACAAGATGTTTCTGAAAACATTTGAGGAGAGAAATAGGCATTACAGTAACAGAATATTAATTCATATTTGATCAGCGCTGCCTAGTTTGACCGTTTGATTGGAGTTTGCGAGTGATTGACAACTGCTCAGAGACGACAAGGCTCCAGCTCGGTTCTGATTGGTTGTTTTCCTCCGGTCTGTGAAATCTTGCAGATGCCATTAGGAGCACCGGAGGACACAGAGGAACATGATTTTTTTTTTTAGATTACCTGTCTCATACACTACTGTCAGGATATAGTGACTGTTTTATAAAAATAACTTTTTTTAATCATATTTGCTCCAATTCTACCCACTGCTGCTTTAAGGAGTGAAGGCCCAAGATCATGTAGGCAGATATACAGTAGTATAGTAAGATTTTCATATAACAGTCAAGGATATTCAAGTAACATTTATTCGGAGTCATGGAGTATACTTCAGCAAGCTACATATTGCAGTATCAAATGAATTGTCATTTCTTTTTCAGAATTCAGTCCTTGATTTGAATGGATACCTACCAGGAGATCAGCCGATGACAGAGTTGAAGGTACTGTTGCAGATATTTTTCAGTTATGGTTAAAAAATATATTGTGTGTGCACTTTTCCACCCTGACACACACTCAGCAGTTTTCAGGAGTCCAGGACTTCCTACTAGGCCTCCAGTTGTTGTTCTATACTAGACTCACTTCTGCTGTTTTAGCCATGCTGTTCTAATTGACGATTTACGGAGCTGCTCTTCATCTGATCACCTTTTTTTAGATGTTTTGATCCTGAAATGTGTTTAGGATGATTTGTTTAAATGCAGGAAGTAGAGATGAAACTATCTGGGGTGTGTTGTTTAACCACCTCTGTCACTGAGCCAGTTCAAAAACATAATAAGAGACAAACTCACATTAAGTGCAATTAAATGCACTCCTTACAAAAATGCCTGGCAGTTTTCAGATGTGAACTAAAGCTTTAAAATATGTGAAAATAAAATAATGTCACATGTGAACTGGATTTTTTCCGCACATTTGATTGGCTTTTTTCTCATTTGAATGAAAATTTGCAAACATGAAATTTACATTTTCACATGAGAATTACTTACATTAATACATGATTGGCTTTTTTTCACACGTGGTTTAGAATTTCCACATTCAGAAACAAAACATGGCACATGAAATCAGGAAAATCAGGAAATCGAAATTGCCTCTTCACATGTGAATTACACATTTTCACTGTGAACTAAAATTTAACATGTGAAAATAAAATAACGTCATGCGGTTTTCACATGTGACTTTTTCGTGAGGGACGATAAATTTTCTACTGATAGGTTCAATCAAAAATAATAGGACGGAGTTTGATGACATTGTGAAGTAGCGTGGGCTCATGGGAGTTAAGGTCTTTGTGAACCAAGTCTGTATTTTTCATGGGTTTTTTTTTCCGTCATCCGGAAAAAAAAGAATTTACGCACAGAAACCTTGCACACTGAGTCCGATGCTTTTTATTATTCTATTTGTTTAAAAAATGTAATCCAAAATGTGTTTTCCCTCAGGGATTTGAACCCACAAACCTTGTTCCTGTGTCAAGCACCCCTTTAGGCTACTGCTGCTAGCTCTAACAACATGGTCACCTTTAGTGAAACACATTCATCAGACTTGAATTGATGTGTATGTTCAACACTCCTTGTTCTCTCTTTTAGTCCACACCGCTGGCATTTGGAAATGGGGCTGTAGAGACCACAAATTTAATGCAGGTAATTATGAGTATGAATACATAATATCTAATATACTGTATAAGGTTTTTCCCAACAGAGCATTTGGAATATATTTGTTTTCACGCACAGACACATAGTTTTTTTATTATTATTTTTTGGCCCTTATGTGTCTGTCTTTCTGCGTATGAAGCTGCTAGATGCTCTCGGCTGGGCAGGAAATGTATAGTTGTCTTGTCTGAGCTTGTTTGCGTATTTCATACCCCTCAATATTTTCATATTGAGGGGTTAATGAGAGTATATTTGCAGCTGGAAAAACGGAAAAATCCCATTGGCTTTTTGTCGAGTGATTCAGGGCGATGCTAACTTCCTGGTTGTCCTACAAAAATCCCTGCAGCACTCCATTAGTTAGTGTTTGCGTGCTAACATGCGACAATAGGATGGTGAAAACGCTACTTGCTACACATCACTGTGAGCATGTCAGGATGTTAGCATTTCACTGAAAACACTGCTGTGCTCAAGTACAGCTTCACAGAATTACATTATTACAGACTGCTAAATTAACCAAATAAACAATACGGCCGTCGCCATCTATCAGACAACAGTATAGGGTTATTAACTTACATTTGTATAGTACGGTGTCCACTGGAGCAACCACAACCGCTGCTGGAACCTCCCCAAAGAACGTATATTGCCAAGAGGTGAGAGTCAATTGTTCGTTCCATTGCAACATCAGCGCCCAGCAGCAAAGCTACGCTTCCGCCATTTTGGACTGAAAGCGACTACCGGACGCAAGTGAAACAGCTGCCTAAAAACTGCTGTACAATTGTCATATTCTACCGAAATGGCCTGTGTTGAACAGTAAAATATTAAAGATATAATAAGTGTTTTCAGTCCAAAATGGCAGCAGCATCTGTTGTTAAAAAAAAACAAAACAGAGTTTCGTCTCTTCGTTTCTATACTTTTGACCTCCCTTTCTGCTACGTAGCCAAGATGGCAACCATTGAGGTTGAGGAGTGTCCAGCGTTCCACACTCAACTTTTTGACCGTTATGAGTACACCACCCTTGTCAGTGTTAATGCACTTATGCACTTAAAACAGCAAGTGCAAGTACAGACGTATGCAAATTGAGACACGGTTTTAGTCTTGTTAATGGATGGACACTTACTGTATTTCTCTCTCTTTGTCATACAGCCTTCTGAGTGTCACTCCGCCCGCACACATTCATCTGAGAGGCTATAAGTAGGAATTGTGGTGCTTTTCGAGAGGGAACGCAGCAACTGTATATTCTTAATGCAGCACAGCTGTGGGATGTAACAAAGTATCTGGATGCCAGGAGGATCTGCTGGTAACAGGACAGAAGAAGTGAATGACTGGTTTGCCATCATCTTGGGGCCCCGAGTAGGAGTGAACAAGCTGCAACATGCCAGTTCTCTCAGCCGTGCCGCAGTCTCTATAATCAAGATGGAGTATTACCCCAGCACTAAGCCAAAGGGAAATGAAGTGCAATGGGACTGGATGGAGTCAAGTCGACTGAGCTACTTATCTGGACCAACGTTTGAAGAATTATAGACAGGTCATTGGAAGCAATTGTAGCAACACTTGTAAAATACGCCAGCTGTTGAGCCTTTAGTTTGAAGTGCTATTTAGCCTCCTAGCTAGTGTGACATGGTTGGTACCAATGGATTCCTTAGGTTTTCTATGATACCAGTATCTTCACTCTAGCTTTAAAACTGAGCCCGCTACAACCTAAAAATCGCAAGTTGCGTTAACACGTTAAAGAAATTAGTGGTGTTAAGACAAATTTGCATTAATGCCATATTATTGTGTTAACTTTGACAGCCCTAGTAAAAAAACATCATGGTTTGGCTTAAAATGACTAAGTTTGTTACGTTATTAAGCTACGTACGTAAATTAAAATAAGTGAACGTTGACTTTTGGTAATTCACAACTCATTTTCGTTGTATGGGAATGGAATTTTTAGGAGACAGGGTTTGTCCAAAGTCATAATAAACGGTATGCATGTAAAGTAAACAGCACATTTGTGAAGAAAAATATTCTCAAGGCTTCTTTAGCTTTTTATCTCACCCTATCGCACTTTTAACTTTCTGGTCATCAGTACTCAGTGAGCCATTTGCAGCTTTTTGGTAACAATTTTTTAAATACATGTTAAAAAACTTTTGCCAGGTTTCCTATCTGTAACAGTCAGACAGAGCAGCAGAAGAAGTTCTCCGGGCATTAGACCGTAACAAAAAAAGCACTTGTGTATTTTGATAGCTCTTTTTTTCCATTGCATGAATTAAGATTGATTGCAGTTGTCATGAAATGCATCCTCTGGTTGAGCTGCCCTGATACTTTGTGTTTTTTACTGTATCAGAATACCTATGAGCCTGAAAGTTAGCTAGCTTGATACAGTACGTTAAGCTATCTCTAGAACTATAACGTGAGAACACAATCCAATCCACAGCATTTTAACCAATTCTTCATAAGCTATGAAAACATACTGTAGTTGATGTGAAATGTAGTTATTCTGGATAGGTTATCCCCCAGACAAGCTTCATAAATAGAAGTCTTACAGTCGTTGTGTTTAAGATTGTATATAGAAGATCGACCAATATATATCCATTGGGCATGTTACAAATTGCTCTCAAATATATACATATCTAATACAAATTATTTATGTAACTGTCTTTTCTGTCTTCCAGAAGTATTTTCAACATCTTATCAGTCAGGTGGTAACTTTGGTAATCTTTGAATGCAGTCATGGTTCATTCGTGTTCCACTATTTAGCAGTTGTGATGCTTTGCTTGTATATTTTTATTTATGGTGCTTTTAACAGACAGAAGAGGATTGTCACAGTATGCCTGTGTGTGTTTGTAGAGGTGTGGTTTTATACCCACAGCTAGGATTAATGTACTTGTGCATACTGCTTAGCATTGAATATTATTGTACAGAGTAAAGTATGAGAAAGGTGAGGAGGTGGAGCTGCCCTGGAGGCAGCAATAATCTCAGTGGTTGAGGTAACTGTCAGTGGGTGGAGCCCATAGATAACTATAGTGAGGTTATAAATTACTAAAAGACCAGCCCTGCTTACCAGGAGTAATCACATAGGCCCATGTCGCCGGAAGTAGGGGGGCCAAGGTGCCATTGCCCCCCCCTCCCACTACTTTACAGTCCTGTCCCACTTTCCTTTTTAACGCCACAAATCACTGTATCCCCGCAAATGCCCCTATAGCGCAACCCATGCTGCTCTGCGAAGTTTCAAATACCTTTGAGTATTTCTCACTGAAGCTTCAAAGCCCAAAAAATGGGATTCGGAACAGCCTTAATATTTATGGGATTCCCGGCGATTCCCGGCGTGACTGTCAACGGGGGCGGACTGTCCTCAGTGCAAGGGGTCTGCGGCGATGCCGGTACCCCGTCTTGTTTACCATGCTTATGCTGTGTGACTTTTTGCCATCAGCATTCATAATCATACAACGTTTCTGATCAAATTGTTTACTAGAGCACCAAGTTCTTCATAGATCTAGCCTCGTAATTTAACTTTAAAATCTTCAAAGTTTTCTTCCGGACCCCTAGAGGGTCCAAGGTCACCCACCACAGTCTCTCAAAATTCTGTGGGAAACACTGTTTTAGCCTGCATCATCCAAAGCTGCCCCCCCACCCCTATTTCAGAACTCATTCTAGCGACACTGCATAAGCCTGCATAAAAGTCAATATGTTTTTCTACTGATTCAAAGTTAACTTGGTGAAAGGAAGATTGCCGATGTATTTTGGCAGCATATGTTGTAAATAGTTAACAGAACATCTAAGCTGTGCCTGATCTCTGTTTGTATTATTTAACTCCTGTGGTATTTTTTGCAATGTATGTATTTTGTCAAAATGTGAATAACGTATTGTGTGTAGAATTTGTATGTGATCGTAGCTTCTTTCAGGCTGTTCTGATGGCGTACATTTTGGTTTGTAGAAAAATGAGGCACTCCAGGCAAACGTCTGTGTAGCTTACAGTGATTCAGGCCCATTCACCTCAGTGTAGCCGCCAGGGTCACTGCTATTGATCACTGCTGCAGTGTCGTTTTTGATGCGTTCACTAGGTGTTACCAAAGTCAGAAATTTTTAAATTCTACACATAGTAGCTTTACGATGTGCATAAAGCATGACATTTCTTCACAAATAAAGTCGTTCTAATCTGATGATGCTTGTTTGGTGTTCATATATTTCCCCCGACAATTACAAGCGGTACTTAGTAACTTTCTTTATCAGGATAACTACTGTACTGGGATTTGTTGTGTTCCTTAAATCTGCAGTAGGCAGAATATTTTTGGCATCATTGGACAAATACTCCATAATAACCTTTCAGCATATTGTAATTCAAGTGTTCTGAGAGAAAACTAGACTTCTGCACTTCCTCATGGCTCTATTTTACAGCTAAACAGTACACTACAAGATGTTTCTGAAAACATTTGAGGCGAGAAGGCATTATAGTAACAATTTTTTTGGGGGAGTGGCTTTGGAGGGAGACGTGAAGGGACAGGCTGACATTGTTGCTGACTGGGAGACGTTCTCACTAGATTTTGCGACTTTTGGAGCTAGGGCTGCTAGCTACTTTCATTGGAAAAGAGTAGGCAACTCTGGTCTGGGTTTTTCGGTTGAATCATTTTGTTAATCTAGTGTAGTCTTGCTAGTTTCTCATCATTACCAACCCTAGCTTTAACACAATAAATACTGAAGCATTTTTATTTTGATGAAAATATTTTCATCTTAGACATTTCGCTTCTTAAAGCGACTTAAGGCTAGCCCACAATAAAAGATTTTTCAAATCTTAACAGGTTTTGAAAATGTGAGAGACCCCACACATAACAACATGTTATGTTAGATCTAACAGTTTTGCTCCTATAGTGTGTGGAGAGCAATGATTTAGCCAAAACACCACATCACACACTGACAGATTCCATTCATGAACAACAAGAATCCCAACTCAAAGAAACTGAAATCTCGCAAAATCTCCTGCGCTCAAATATCATTTTAGTGTTAGTTTTTTAGTGCATTTATGAGTTCCATCTTACTACTTCTTACTCATGACGACGGTTGTTGTCCTTCCGCTTCTGTTAGCCTGGTTCTCAATTGGCTAAATTGGCTATCGTTATCGTCATCGACTGTCCTTCCCCACACACAACAGGATATCCGATTGTAAATATTGAACAAACATGGATTAATATTTACAATTTGAAATCGGTGTGGCCAGGATGGACTTCCGAGCCGATCGAGGGATGTAAAAAACACTCTTAACATGCTTTGCTGACGATCATGTAGTGTGCACTCAGTGTTAGCAGAACAGCCACCTATGTTTGATAGATAGCGCCAATACAGTGTATTATTGCATACATCCATATTTCAGGAACTATTTGTCCTAGAATTCAAAATTATCTTTATGTGAAACCTGCAAGACAATTTTTTTTGGCCGCAGCCGAAACAAGCAGTAAACACGATATTAACATATTACCTTATAAAGTATGGCAAACTATCTAACAGTTGGTAATTCAAACACTGAGCAGATACAGAGCGGCATTAGCATTCAGTCGAGTTTCTGGTCAAGTTGTAAATGTAAGTCCAATATTCAGGCAGTGGGTTTATCAGGTTTTTACATCTGGAAACTATGCTGATGAGAGCAATGGGACTGAACCAAAATAATAAAGTTGCGTGCCGTAAATAAAAAACTATGAACTGAATCTGAGCTGCAGATTCGGGTGATAATTCTCTGAGTTACTAGTCCCTACAAGTTGCTCCTTTCACAGTCATTTGATCAATTGTTGATGTAAAAATATTGATTGGAGCTGCTTTAAAGGGGAACTACACCCATTTTCAAAATTCATGTTATTCCTATAATCTAAGACAGTCCAAAAATATTAGTAAACATGAACTACTCTCTCCCAAATCCAAAAACTAGAGTGCTAAAACTCAAACTGTGTCATAGGGTATAAAATGTGGAACCGCTCCACAAACAATGACACATGCATGCAGTAAAATCTTGTTTATCTGAGGGGACAGGCAGTTCTGTGTGTAGTAATGTAGTAAAATGAGCTGCTGCTGTCGTAAAGTATACAATGAAACAATTGTGCAGCTCAGTTATCAGCTTGAGAAACTCTCCCTGCTGTGTTATTCTACACGATCCCTGTGGGTCCGGCATGCAGTGCTATAGCCCTCTGCACTGGACTCAAATTGCCTGTGACCATCTATTGTATTTGCGAGCATGTTGATTTTCCAGCGGTTAAACCTCACATGTCATTTCTTTGAATGCTTAAAAAAGGAGATAAAGGTCTGGTAATCCCCAAACAAGTCTCACTGATGAATGCATTCCGGGATAGGCGTCAGATCCAGCCCTCGGGATGTTTTCTGCCACCCACAAGGTCATCATTATTTTCTGAAATCCTCCAACTGCTTGGGCCATCACACGCTAACAGTGACCCTCTCCAACTCAGGGCAGTCAGGGTCAGCCAATGGAGG
>CAKAOH010023489.1:0-16478 GCA_916701665.1 Sebastiscus tertius | reverse complement strand
CATTGCTGTCGAGTGGATGCACTGACTGACATCGGCCTTTGCAGTCTGCTGGAGGCGTCAACACTCTCCTCTCTGTCTCGCACTTTCTCACTGTCACTTTGCCTGTCTCACTGCAACACTCAGGTTTTTTGGAGATCAGACAGTTGAGCGGGTGGATCTTTGTTCCATGTTGAAAAAGAAGCAACAAGACGGATATTACCACACTGAGACTTCACTACAACTTGGTTAGTACGCACATGCACACACACACACACAGCCTTAATGTGTTTGTACTGTGTATTTGGCTGTCAGGTG
The DNA here is from genome assembly GCA_916701665.1 of Sebastiscus tertius. Lineage (NCBI taxonomy): Eukaryota > Metazoa > Chordata > Actinopteri > Perciformes > Sebastidae > Sebastiscus > Sebastiscus tertius. The sequence goes on along the minus strand of CAKAOH010023489.1, from coordinate 16,184 downwards.
CAATATTGAGCCACCAGAGGGCGCTCTGTGCTCACACACAGGACAATGATGAGTTTCTCTTCATAGCTGGTTCTGGCTGTGGGGCAAAATTAGCATATTTTGGGATAATTAATTGCTGAAATGTAATTTTTAACACTGCCAATGATGTTGGATGAGAGATGATATATCTCAAAGTTGTATAAATTTGCAACTGACTTTGGAAAGGTTGTTCAATATTTTCATAACATAGCTGGTGGTGTGTCAGATTTTTGAGTATGTTTATGTCGAGGAGGCAAACTGGCCGAATCAAACACCATGGTGGATACTCAAGAGCTCATTTCCATGTAAGTCATGGCTGCCCAGTTTAGACATCACCAGCCTGCCAGTTCTTTCACAAGTTGGCAGCGTTGTAGAGTAGCAGCTCTATAATGGCGACTGAATGAATGCAGTGCTGATGGGCCTGAAGATGCTGCAGCAATCGTGCATTTCCTGAGGTGTAGCAGTGAAACGTGGAGAAATTGGTTCACTTTTTGTTACAATTTGATATCGTTACTGCCCCACAGGAGGCACTGTTGACCACTGTGGGACTTGGGTTGAAGCCAGACAGGCAGTATCGATGTGCTCCTAATGTCTATCAAGTGCTGGAGGCTTGTAACTGCACGCTGGAGCTAACAGAGCATTTTATCTCTAAAAGGGAAGATGATTGGTTTTATGAATGTATCAGTTTGGTATGTCCACAGATAAAACAATTTGTCTGAATCAGATTTTGAGCAGCGTCTCACCCGGTTTTGCCACAGCGAAATCAGACAGTCCTCACGGGTATGCGAGACGCAACAAGTGCTGGTGCTTTGTGACTGTTGTGTGCCAAGATCGATTGGCAGTGATAATTGCAAAAGCAATGTCTACTGTTTCCTAATGAGAAGTGTCTGGACGAGATGCAAAAAATCACTGTTTGGAATATCATTTAATCATTAAACTGCTTTGTTATGATTCAAAGACGCATGCTGGGAAGAGATGTAAGTGGAATTTTGAAGATAAGAAGGATGCATTGTTGATTTCTGAGGCTGCACAGTAACCGAATATATTAAAACCTAATGAGTCTCTGCTCCCAGTAAAATAGCATATTACTGTGGAAACAGCTGACCAATAGTGTAGAGGCACAAGTGGTGGCTTTTTCATGGTCTGTTATGCAGGAGCTATTTGTAAAAATGTTGGAAGACAGGAACTACACTATAAACTACTAGCTAGCGCGGTCTTTAGTTACATTCAAACCCTGTCAGCCAACAGATTTTTATGCTACTTTTAGCCCAAATAAAGCTTGTTGTTGTGCTATAATGGCTTGAAATTGAAATACCTTTGTAATATTTATTTTAAAAGGTGCAATGTGTAAGATCTGGACAGAATTGTTGTTTAAAACATTAAAAAAATGAACATTATCAACAGGATGTGAAGAGGTTACGGTGTTGACATTATGTCAAAGACACCTATGTATTGCGTTGCAGAGATATCTACTGAAATGAGCATGCTAACCAGCTAGCCCCGGCCCGTCCTCTCATGTAATACCACTTGTACATCGAGAGGCGATAATGGGTCACTTTCCATTCACGCATTTTTATGCGCACTTTGAAGTATGTCATTAGAAAGGCAGTATGAAAAAAATGTGATAAAACTTCCTCAAGGTTTTTATGCTTACTTGAGGTGTTTTTTTTGTCTTTATTTAAAAAATAGACGATGCACTAAATGTGTTATGGAAACACCTTTGTCGAATAAATTCTGACGTAGCGAACATTTAATTAGCGCCAGACTACGCTGTTGCAGAGAATCCGGGTTTATTCGCTCAAAACCAGTTTATAGAAACACGTCTAATTCGCATTTCTTTTTTTTTTCTTTTTTTTTTGAGATATTTCAAAAGTTTGCTTTAAATTCGCTTGACAGTTGAATGGAAACACAGCATCCAGTCTGCCCTCAGAGAGCTGCCCCAAGGGCTTATCGGTCACATTGAAGGTACAGGCTCTGTGTACATTTTGATTCATATATTTTGTATGTTTATTGAATTAAATCCAAGGTTGCAGAAACGTGAAAACGTTCCGTATTTTCGTTTCGTCCAATCCCACCAGCATGAGACTACTTCGCCGGGAGGAGACGGGCATTCATTTAGCAGTTAGCTCGCATTCAGCCAGTGCAAACCCCAGCGCCGGGGCTCTGTTCGAATTTTGTGTATTCTTACCCTGCTATTAGGTAGTATTTATTTATTTTTTTTTTATAGCCATTGACTGTAAATTCAGATTGTCCGGACCCAGTAGAGGTGAAATGTTGCCCCCTATTGGTTTGGTGTGTGCGGCCGGATCTCAGACACATTGCATCTTTAATGCAGCAGTATCAAAGTAAAAAAAAAAGGGCATGGTTTATGCGGATTTGTCTTTCAGGATCACCAATATCCACACAAACATGAATAAATCACCACACTGTTACCGTGGGTTACCATGGAGTTAACAGGATTAGTGTATACCTCCAAGTACACATAAGCTACTTGACAGGGACTCCCTAATTCCCACTGTGAAGTAGCTTCACTGATTGCCGTGTGTGTATGTGTGAGAGAGGCTGTCAGCATGGGTGGAACTAGGCTGTCATAATGTTTTGTGGATCACTGGGATGTCTGTGAGAAACAAAGAGTGACAGTGTGTGTGGGGGAGTGAGCGACAGAGCAGGGGGATGTTTACCTCACACTTCTCATCATCTAAAAGCTTGTGTTTTTGTCAAGTGTTTTTCACAACAATACATACATATTTATAAATGCACGAAAGGTAAAACTGAGCTCTGCATTCCGGTTCTCTGATGTTATAGCGCTCTGTGTGCAGCACAGTGTTGCTGTGTATTATAATGCTTGCTGTCTTTGAGTGAAGTGGTAGGAATTAAGTGTCTGTGTTATTTCTTCTTTTAAAAGGTACACAGTCTCTGTATACAAAGCTTATGTCATTTATAATCTTGGGGGAGACAGTCATCCTCTAAAGAAGGACTTCAACCATTTTGCCAATATTTTAGTCTGGTATAACCAGTAGCTTATGAAAGCTAATGTTTACAACCTTAGATAGATATTGTTGTGTAACTGACTTTACTGAGTCCGTTTGATAACTTTGTAGACCCTGCTTTTCTGAAGGAAGTCTGGCAGCTGCAGATCTTTATGAAACACTACCACTTGTGTCCACAGGGGCCGCCAGAATCAACACAAAATGAAAGCTCCTTGTACTGTAGTAGTTTTAAAACTCAAATCTAACTTTTTGCACCCTGATTTCTGGAAAAAAAACACTCACTTGGTGTTTCGAGAGAGAAGTTTGTGCTTTTTTAAATTGAGTTCTTCATTAAGGTCTTTATTGGAGTCAGCATCTAGTGACCATCAAAGGAACTGTAGCTTAAACCTTCGGTTATACTTTCTGCAAGGACTGTCGCAAGGACATTAGCTGATTTGGAATCGTGACGAGGAAACGTTTGGATCTTTTATACTCTGTGTGTGTTTCTCCTCGCGGAGAAACCGCCATTCTCAAAGCTCCTCAAGTTCTCCATTTTCTCCGCCCATCCTCATCCGCGTAGATAGAAAAATTTGAATGTGCATGAATCGGCGAAAACCTTCTGCATGAAACCCCCGCGAAGGGCTGTGTCTGTTGTAGTGACGTCACTTTGGCCAATGCGGACACCAAGCATAAATCACGCTTTAGGCACATGGTGGTTGCTGAATTTGTCATCAGGTCAGAGTTGATGTGAAATAAGAAAATGAGCTCCTCTGAGGCGTTGGCATGCACACACAGCATGTTACTAAAGCGATACAGGATAGATAGAGTCTTAGAGGTGTTATACACACAGGTGCAGTGGCCACAGTGTCGGAGCACAACTTTGCCTACATGACACAGAAATCTATATGGAGAGGCGAGGCTAGGTGAAAAAAAACACACCTGAAGGATGGACTTTCACGTCCCAATGTATAGACCTAGATGTATTTTTAGATCATCAATTAGCTGACCTAACAATTACAACACTGACTGACAACGTGAAGAAAAACTGGCAGTACTGGTTTAGCCAGATGTACTGCATAAGTTACCTTTCGTCGATGATGTCAACAAACTAGCATGGATAAATTTCAAAGCATACAGTGTTTTTTACAGCGATAAAGACATTTTTCATGAATGGAAAACAGCAGCTTCATGGAAAGTAGGAAGACACATTAATCAATCTAAAAAATCCTATTTTTTTAAGAATGGTAGAGCTGTAAATTTCTGTAGTATAAAGATAGATAGATGGATAGATGATGATCCCGAGGGAAATTCAAGAGCCATGATGAACAGCACCTTAGCTGCCAGCACTCAGCAGTCTTATTGCTAAATGTAGACAATGATGCAGCGGGGAGCACAGATTTATACAACGGTGAAAGTGAAAGTAATATTTCTTGGTTAATTATTGCCAGATTTATCCTCCTCATATGTCCCTGTTCCTCACACTGAGGTTCAGTGGGCTTTTTTCTGGTGGTGCTCAGTGGTCAGCGTCTGATTATGTGTGTATATGTTAATCCCATAATCCACAGCACAACATAATCCGCAACAGAGCCGGTGATACGCAACCCAACAGGGTGCGATTGTGCGTGGGGATGGGGGGAGGTGCCAGGATATATGGACAGTGACTGGATGGAGAAAAAAAAAAGAAGGGAGTTATCATTGGATATATGTGTGATCGTCTCATTTAAATTATAATCCTTAAAATTTCAATACTGGTGGATTTGGCGACACCCTTGGCTACCATGGTAACAGCAGGTCTGGTTTAATACTACAGGTCCCAGAGTTCCGGTGGTAGCAAACACTCCTACAATAGAAGAGCAACTGGTGTGTCCGTTTACTGCTCAGCCAAGCAAATGCATGTTGTTTTAACATGAACAACAAATTAAAAAGCAGAAAGGGAGGTTAATATCCGTAAAATAAAATTACAAACAGTAACCCTGGATTACATGCTACTTACATTTCCTGTGACTCCCTCGCACATAGAGAAGTAATTTCAGTCCAGTGCTGAAATGGCGGACTCTGCAACTAACATTGAAAACTACTAGAGAGATAATAGGGGTGTAACGATACACCGATCTGGATCGATATATCAATTCAATGATCAACAATCCAATATCATTGGTGCAAAGTGAAAATATTGATACATATCATCATCTTTAAGACACAAACTTTTTTTTTTTTTTTTTTTAAATTCACACTTTATATTTTTTTTATTAAAAAGAATAGGTTGTTTTTCATTTGAATAACTGTAAGAGGCAGTGATAAAATTGTTTGGGAGTTGATATAAACAGAACTGATTGTGTTAAATGGACAAATGATATCTCATATCGATTGCAGGCCCCCTGAATTGAATTGAATCAAATCAAAATGGTATTGTGGCAGACTTTGTAATATCAGCGTGGCCGTTCGGAGCGCATGGCCTCCAGGGAAGTGAAGAAAAAGCTTGGTTATAACGTTAGTATATCCAGCATCCAGCAGCAGAATTGAACTGCGGTCAATGAGCCGCGGCCTGTAAAGGTGCGAACTACATGCTCGACTCACCAAGTGTGAAATAGTTTCTCAAGATATACCAAGGACACACGGACAGACAGAGATTCCTTGCTTTATAGTTAAATGTGGTGAACTTGTTAGCAAACATTTCGTTTGATTCATTTGGAGTCGTGTTTCTGGCCACCTGGCGAATGTTAGTCCAATATTCACTCTCTTTTTGCTCCATTTTTGGTCTCCACCAACTCCTGAGGGAAACATCTGGCTCTTAAGCTGCTAAATGCTCCACTATGTTCAGCAGCTAGTGTGCGTCTGTCTGCTGTTTGATGCTGAGCAGGTAGTACTCAGTTTAGAGCAGCCTGCTGCTTCTGAGAACAACGCTATGAAAGCGAACCAAAACACTTGAGCCGCGGGCCAGACAGCTAAACTATGAGCTGAAACTGAGCTATAAAGCTTCGTAAAGCCACGCTGTGGTTGTGAATTACGATTACAACTGTTGACACATGTTGTTCTCCTTTTTCTCTCTCTCTCCTCTGTTCTATATACTTAAGAAAGAAACGGGATGAAGTATTGTGTTGCCACTTCTGTTTAGACAGATGGATGAACGATTACAACTCAGAACAAAAGCACACACTTAAGTCTCGTCTCGTTACCCGCCGACTGCTTTGTTGAATGTTAATGTAAGTTAAAGAATGGAAGTAATTAAAGAAGGGAGTGTTTGTGAGGTAGATGAAAGGTCTGTTGTGTGGTGACAAGTCTCCTCATCACTCGTCGTGTCACTTCAGAAGGAACTTGTTGGGGAAAAAAGTGAGTAATGTTTAAACTACTTTCAGTTAGCCTGAAAATATGTTTTCTGTGAATAGCCAGTAGGTCGTTGAAAGGCCAAAAGAAATGTTGAGAGAGGAATTTGAAAATGTCGAGGAGCATTAGTAAAACCCCCTGACTTGTTTGTGTTCTTCCATGCACACACAAATGGTCAGTGTAACTTTTCCGGCTGAAGGTGGAGATAATACTCTTTCATTAGGCCGGTAGGTGTAGCTCCTGTCATGGCCTTTGGTATTTAACACACTCACCCACCGCTTTACGTACAGAAACATTTATACATCCATAAATATATGCATACAGACGCAAACACACACCTACACAAATACCCAGCACTCAGGCAGCATGCACACATGGATAGATGAAGGTGGTTTGTTGCTCTGTGACCTTTTGGTATTTTATTCAGATAAAGTCACTCACTTCTGTACAGACTGTGCTGCTTGGCTTTTTCCCTCTAAAACGAGTGTTTGGCAGCGCTCGTTTTCCAGTCGCCAGCCATGAGTGCCAGATGACGCAATTTGCTTATTTGCATGCAAGTGGGCTAATTTATTTCTGGAGAAATATTACACAGAAAACGGCAGCGTTTGAAACACCAATTTGTTACGAGTTCTTGGTTGTTTAACAGTATTTAGGGATTATTGAGGCCTTCAATGTAAAATGTAAAACTCGTAGACACTGTTTGGAGATGTTTGGATTTGTTCAGAGTAAATATACACCAGAGCACTGTAAATGGGCTTAAAATGTAAACCGTAATATTAATTAAAATACTGTCAACGGACATCATCTTGTTTCCTAATTTGAACTGTATGACATGTGAACCATGAACCTGCATGGATGGTTTTGTAGGAAGCTTTTTATTTTTTGTACCCCCATAGATGTGCTCTGTTTGCATTATTATAATAATACGAAAAATAATTGCTTATTGAAAGAAACATGGCAAGGGTGAAAATTGGATTAAATTGACAAAATTAATCCGATTAATACATTTCTGCGTGAAAAATGGATTTGAAAAATACCATTTCTAGTGCAGGCACTGTAGTTTCACTGTTAATTATTCCCTGGGACTCAGCAGCTCATTTGCATTTTATCCCCTTTTTTCTTTTCACTTTGTATGAACAACAGCACGTCAATGTTATATGTGGACCTCTTTTACTGTAAACGGCAGTGATCGGTGTCCTCTTTCAGCAGGAAGTCCAACTTTTGGGTGCATTGGGACACAATTTGGTAAAAAACAAAAACGGTCAGCATGACGTGTAAATATACTGTATACAGTGTATATGTACATTATACCCTTATTGCTTTAAGCCATCCCTCACAGAAACATTGCCACATCACTACTGGGTCTGCTTCTAATAATTAATTAGACTCTAAAAGTCCCTCATTCCTCTTTCCATCCCTCCAACTTCTCTCTAATTAATTACAGTGAGAGGACATGAATAAGGCCTTTGTTATAGTATTGCAAATATCCATTGTGTACCACAAAGTCGTTAACAAAGTTTGTTTAGTGATGGCCGCACAGCGTTTTAACACGCTTGAGCCTGAAGTCATTTCATAGCTTTAAAAACACAATAGAGCGTAATTTCACAATTGAAGAAAGTGCTCTTTGAGAGGAAGAAATATTAATGGTTACAGGGCGGAGAGCTATTATAGAAATTTAAAAAGGCTTGATTAAATGTGCATAGCAACAATAAGAACTCTCACTGTAATTACGAGTCTGAAAAAACGGGCTTCCAGCTTTTAATTCAGAGTCAGAGGTATTTCCCACTTAGTGAAAAGAACAAAAGTGTTAACAAACAGTTGGGAAATGTCTGCAAAGCCTCCATCACTGGAATGTACAGTACACCTGCTGCACTAATACAATTGATTCAGCTAATTTAAAAAGAAAATATACACAGTTTGTTTGGTTTCACTTGTGAATAAACTTCTCAAAGTACATAACACTGCCAATGTCACTAATTTAGGCAATTTAAATTATGTGATTACAAGGCTAGCATTGGGGGTAACCATATGTGATACAATCCCATTAATGCAATGTTTTCCTGTCTTTCCCATTCTGGTGCCCCTGAGTGAATTTTGCATGTCCACTTCTTACATACAGTCTATGGCCGTAGTGGAAGACAAGCACCACAGCATCCGCGACGCAAAGACGAAAATGTCATGTAGTCTGATCCTGGCATTACACATCACACTTGAGAATTTGGTGGAGGCAGCAGCAACAACATCTGTAGGGTTGTAAAGAGGTCTCGATAGCAACAAGGCCCTGCTGCTAGTGCTTTTTAAATATTGGTAAAGCAAGAACAGCAAAGCCTGTGCATAGTAGTCTAGCGTCTTATCTTGTGTTGGTATCTAAATCTACATTGAGTGCAGCAAACAAACAATAAGCGCCTGCCAACATAGTGCTTGCAGTCGTGAACGTTAAGAGGATAGAAAACGGACTGGAATGAGATACGGCAGCTGTGTAGCAAGAAAGGACAGTAGGGAAAAGGTCAGAGAAGGAGGAGGAAATAAAACAACAGGGACTGAGCAGATAGGAGGATGGAAGGAGATCGAAGAGAACAGAGCAAGGAATGAGTGAGATTAAACAAGAGTGATGAATGAGTATGGGGAGAGAGAGGAGAGGAGAATAGGCTAGCAGAAGCAGTAGGATTAAACCAATAGTGAAGATGAGACGAGCAGATAGGATGGCCAGACAAATGGCGAGAGAACACTGAGAGTCTGAGCGAAGGTGACATTAAACAGACGACGAGCGAAATTGAAGTTTGATATTAAAGGGAGGACCAAGGAGGCCGACGTGGGTCAAGACAGATGGAGGAAGATTGGGTAAAGGTTCAGAAAGGGAGAATCGTCCCTTGGGTTTTCTCTGTCAGATGTGATGAGAATAAACCGAAACCCACTACAATATTTTCCTCCATCTGTTTATCTGTCTGGCCAAACTTTTTATTCCAGTGTTGATCATTTTGAACATTTATTTAGGCGAGTTCTGTCAAACGTTTTAATAGAAACTAATTATCCAGGACAGTAATTTGTTTTGCTGCAGGACATGAAATCTGTAACTTCGAAAAACAACCAGCTGTATTAAGAAATTTGATGTTTTTCAGATTTGTACGTCTTCATGATAAGATGTGAAAACTAGAAGCTAAATAATTCTAAAATTATCATAGTTTACTCTTTTCTGATTCAGATCCAATTTGGAGGCTACGGTATGTAAATGCAGACAACCTCAAGATGTAGGAGAAATACAAACCCACAGCAGTCAACATAACAGAAAAATTCCACCGCCGTAAACTGTGTGATTGATTCAGAGAGGCTTTAACAACCTGAACAGCCGGGGTGAGCAAATAGAAATACCACAGAGCAGTCACATCCACTAACTAACTGAATGGTTAGTTTGTTTTCTGGAGTGTGAGACAACGCTAGCGGGAGCAGGAATGTTTGTTCTCTAAATCGATTCAACGCATTAAACTAGTGAACGGCATACCAAAGCCTGTGGTTTTCACTGTGTGTGTGTGAGAGATAGACAGAGGCTGAGAGGGACGTGTTCATTTACAGAAGAAAACAGGCTTTTACATGATCGTTTTCCCACTCAAAGCTACAACATCTTCAAAGCATGAAGATTGATACACCAATGTAACTTACAAAATAATGTTATCTTTGAACAGACGTAGGATATCTTAAGTAACGTCACATGTATAACCCAACGGAAAAGAGGAATGTTGACCGAGGTGTTCCGAGCTTGCTCAACTGTTATTGGAGCACGGAGCAAAAAGGGACGGTACTCACCTGTTGCTGAACCCCCATCAAAATACCATCAATTGAACCACCACATTGTGTACTACAATGTTTATTTACCAAGCCCATTTGGTTTTGTGTGATGCATATAAATAATCTTTTTCTTTGTAAGTGTCCTATAATTTGTATGATGAAAATCCTGCCAAATGGCAAGCCTCGTACTCTTGGCGGATTAGCAATCATAATGACTTTCAGTGTGTATATAGTGGTGATGATGGATAGATAGACAAGCCTTGGTTTGATTCGTGTCCATTTGGAATACTTAAATACATGACCAGGTATTGATACCAGTACTAAAATGAATATCAATAACAAAAGTAGACAGTGACTGCTGGACATGCAGTTCTGTTTGGCTACAAGTGCTTACTTGTTGTCGATACCCTTGCCATGTCTGGAAAAAAAAGTCTAGAAATGCTAAAATGGCAGGCATGTCACACACAGTCTTAACATTATTCATAACACACACAGACACACACAGACACACACAAGTGCTTATTTTTGTGCTTGCACATCATGTTGTGTGTGTGTGTGTGCATTCCTTGTTTTTGTTACATATGTATAAAACAGTAAGCCATATCAGAGCAGACTGAAGTCCCAGTTATCTGCAGCATGCAGTTGTCTTATTCTCTTTGTGTGCATAACCTATCTTGTGACAAAGTGCTGAGGCACCATGAGTCGACCTTCAGCGGAACAAAGTCAACACTGTTGCAGTGTTTTCTTCAGCCGTCTCTCTCTCTCTCTCTCTCTCTCTCTTTCTCTCTCTCTCTCTCTCTCTCTCTCTCTCTCTCTCTGCATTGTGAGGCCTTTTAATAAAAGTGTGCTTCTGAATGTGTCTCTTAAACATGGACTCGCAAACTTACACATTACACCATAGCAGCTGTTTTATAGTTGAATTTGCAATACAAAAAAGTGCAAAAAAGAGTTAAAATAATCCACAAATGACATGTGGTTTATTGGGGGTGTAAATCACAAGTTTCATCACAATATGATAATATATTTATTCTTTGGACGGCGATACGTCATTTGCTGATATCACAAAGTCTTCCACGATACAATTTGATTCAATCCAGGAGTCTGCAATCAATATGAGAGGATATATTCCCATTTAACACAATCAGTTACATTTATATCAACTCATAGAAGCAGCTAAAATCTGATATGACAATTTTATTGCTGGGCTCTGTAGATAGGAGGTGCACTTCAACGGAAATGGTAACACAAAGGGGCCTTGGGAATTTCAAAATAAAGGCGTGTCTTAAAGATGACTGTACATATCGCCGTTTTCGCTTTGCATCGATGCTATTTGATCGCTGATCATTGAATTGATATGTCGATCCACATCGATGTATCGTTACACCCTTAGTGTTTATAGAAGCCTGGTACCTGGTTCTGATTTAATGTGGATAATAAAATAACCTGATTTGTACCAACCATTAAAAAGCACAAATAAATTAGCTTATGTGTATGCAGGGGTGATTGGTTCATGTACACATACGGGAATAGTAAAACTGACGCTCGATAGCAATTTGGCCTCATCAATGACAACACTTAAGCCCCACAAATAGCGGTCATCACAGCTGCGTGTGTGTGCGTGTGAAAAGTGGCAGCTGTGAGCTGAATGCTGCTGTTGGAGACAGGCCTCCACTGTCTACTCACACAGCTGAGCTCAGTGCATAATGCACTACAATGTTTGTGCTTGTGCGTGTCTTTATTTGCTTTAACATCTCCCTCACTCTTCACACTCACATCCCCTTATCCCCCCCTGTTTGTAATCCTCCATTTTCCCTTGAGAGTGGTTGAGATGTGTATTTCTTAACTAGGCGTCCTCTAGGGGGTTGTACACATGCAGCTACAAAGACGTGTCCCTGGAGCTGGTGGAGATTCATAGCTTTACTCGAGGACTCATCAGCAGAGCTGCTGAAGGTGGATGTGGAGAGGGCTTGAACCTTCTAGTTGAAAATGAGTGTCTCTTGTCACCTTTCTACCTGCATCCTCATCATTTCATACAGTGCAGCACATTGAAACAGAATAAGTAGTAAATGATATGTTGTTTTTCTTCATATTGATATCAGTTGTTCCAACATTTACTCACATTGGGATTATTGACAGACCAATAGAGGGGTTTTTTGAGGCCAATATAGATCTTGATTGATTGCTTTGATTTGAGAGAGTCTGATAATCTGATGGTGATACATTTTTATTTTACGGGTTGGGTAATTTTCTTTACACAACCCATAACAAATTTAACAAATTTTTGATGAGGTGCCCTTGAATTATTTTATTTTATTTATTTATTTTTAACAATTGCAATCAAAAGAATTTACTGGGCAGAACATTTTATGGTTGAAAAATAATGGCGACATTGTTTCCAAACATGTCTTTGGGACATTGCTGTACTACATTTATCAGCTGACATATATGATGATCTATATATATATATACCGGACAGTGTGTGTGTGTGTGTGTCTTGGCTAGAATGTGAATGCGGAGCTGAGTAGTAACAAGTTGTGTTTTCACTGTTATATGTGCTTGAGTAACTTTATTGAATAAATTGTACTTAAGGGAAGACACAAAATCATTGTTTTTCATACAATGATCAATTTTGAGATTTTGGGCTATATTGCTTCTATAGCATGTCTTCTTTCAGACTAGTGGAAAGAAAAACATCCAAAATACACATTCAGGTGTTTATTTTACTACTCTGTCTCTTTATGTCTGTAGATTTCTCCTAAATTCACCAAAAGTTAGCATTAGATAATGCCTCATTTGCCTCAATTTCACAAAACTTGTAATACAAAAAAGAATTATCTTAATGTTAGTAATCAACTGGGGAGTTTTCATGGTGATATCTATTAGTTCAATTTTGTAACCCTATTCATCGGTAGTGTCTTGCAAAACGTATGGAATTTTACAATGCATATCTTTAAATGCCGTTTTGTCAAAATTAGGTTTTTCTCAAACTCTGAGCCAGAAACTTCAGTTACACTTACATACACCAAACTTTCCAGTTTCATCCCTATCTATGTTCTGAAGGTTTTTTACCAAGGGGTTTGTTTATATATAATTCATAGCCTGATTTATATCATATTTTATTCTAAAAACTTGGCGAAAAAGGAATTTTTTTATGGCCATTGACAGTATTTTCTGATTTATGGAGTGAATCAAAGAGAAAATTGCCCTCCGTAAAAACCTTTGTTCCTATAATGTTCAGATTTCTGTTCTAGAAATGTATGCAAATTAGTACATATTTAATAAGATAATTCCTCATTTGCATATTTAAACATAACATTTCAGAAAACTTGTAATACAAAAATATAATTTCCTCATTGTAAGTAATCAATTGAAAAAGTTTCATAGTGGCATCTTTTTTGTATTATTTATTATTTTTACCCCACTCACCTGGGGTGTCTTCCCTTATAATTGTAGTATTTTAATACAGCATACTTTTTGCTCACAAACACAGCAAATACTCTCTATTTTACCCCCTTACATTGAGCTATACTCTTGCTACTTTTTTTTAAATCAATGCAGACTTAGAGACTGATGGTCTCTTTTGGCTCTTAGCCACCATCATGACTCCATTTCACCAATAGTAGAATAATGGATGAAGCTCAGCATATTTTTCTTTTGCTCTCCTCTGTCAATAAAGCTTTCAATCAGAGCTAGCAACTCATGCTGCCAGACTGAACCGAGCTCCGACTGTGAGCGCTCGCTTGAGGCTATTACATCAGAGTGCGGTGCTGACGCTGAGCTGACAGAGAGCAGGAAAGTCAGTCTTTTCAGACACCACAACATATATTACATCAAAATTGCTCAGCTGCTCTCGTTATGCAAATAACCAAGCGATACTTCCAACGTTGTGCACTGGGACTAAGCATCGATTGAGGTATGATGATACATATAAACAATAATGGGAAAAACTGCTCATGACGAGTCGATTATGGGTTTACAGAGTCAATGGTTGCACTAAAACACTGAATTATTCACTGTTGACTCACAACACTGAGCTGTTTCCAGTGTGTGGAGGCATTTTTTTCAGGTTCCGTAAATAGACCAAATAAGGATCGACAAATGAATGGTATCAGCCCTCATTCTTGCTATATAAGTCCAGTCCATTCTGATCTATAGACTGTATATAAAGATGGACGACATTTCCTCCCACTGTACAAAAGTGAAGCCAAAATATCCCGGATACGGGAGCTGCCTTCTTGAGATTTTGACATCATTTGGAGCCAGAGTCTGTGCAGTAGTGATCCAGGGGGCTGTAGCCGTGATATCGAGGTCCCGCCCACACACTTACCCGAGCCAATCATGAGCCGAGCATGGCCGCAGCTTGTTAGCGTGAGCCACTTAGCTGCTACGTTAGCACCATGGTAGCTGTTTGGCTAGAAAGACACAACAACTAACCATAATATCTCTATAACTACATTTATCACGAAATTGACACATGTTCTATTACAGACTCGTGACGATTATGGAAAGTTAAAGTTACATCTCCTCTCTCGTACTTTTCCCGAGCCTCTGGCTGCGCAACTACTTCACTCAGAGCAGTTGTCAATCACAGCTGTTAATCATGCCGTCTCACCCCTTTTTATAGCATCAAATAACTAATTAAAATCAAACTTATAAGAAAAATGAACACTTGAACATACATCAGCGTGATAAGAACTACCTAAAATGACAGAAACCATCTTTGGGAAAAATTTATTCGGCGTGTACTTTGATTTTTTTATTTAGCCCATGTCCCATCCACTAACATGGAGGGGGCGGGCTTTAAGACCTATACTGCAGCCAGCCACCAGGGGGCGATCGAGATGTTTGGGCTTCACTTTTGGGGAGCTGTCAAGTCATCCATCTTGATCATCTTCACAGTCCATGCTCTGATCCTGCTGTTGGGTTTGGGAATCCCTTATTTTGGGGCATCAAAGGCAACACTAGATTTAGCTAAGGATGGTCTATCAACAGATGATAGACAAAACTATCAAATTGATTTTTTTATAAATGCACTTAAAATAATGAAGGCTTTGTCTGTTCAAATCCCAAAGTTATATAATGTAGTTTACAATGATATACAAATAAAGGACAACAAGCAAATATTTTGGCGTTTTAGTTTGATAAATGACTTAAAGGATTAATTATTAATCGTGCAGAAGAATTTTCTGTCAGCCTAGAAGTATAACCTATATAGAAACAGCGTTTTTTCAGTATAATTGTCTTCATGTCAGGCTTTGACAGCAAACTAATAAGTCAGACACACTCCTGTGGTTAGAGGAGAATTAGTCATTATGCAAGCGATTTAAAAGAAACCGGAGCTCATTCAAGGCAGGTGAACTTACAGGAAATAACAGCCTGAACCGGCCCGACACAATCAGGTCAGGCTCAGTTAAGTTCAGGATGTGAATACCACACTGGAGTATTTATTATTCATTACATTTGCAGCATTTTTTTTTTTTTTGAATGCCTGCAGCATACAAGATAAATGAAATGAGAATGAAATATACTGAATCTAAATGTGAAACTGCTGACAATGTGTGTCTATATTCCCTTGACCCTCATATCTTATCCATCTTTACCCCTGACCACCGTCTTAACTGTAATCCATACTTAACCTTCGAATTGACCTATTATTAATTTGGAATTTTAATAGGTTTTTTTTCCTATTCTTTGGGGATATTTGGCTGCCATGAAATACCGTTATAGGTCTCATAAATAACACAGATGCATGCAGTAGCAGGCAGCAGCTGCCAGCTATTCTACTACCATTATTCAAGCTACGCTGATGAGGGGGGGGTGGAGCCTGGAGCCCCCCCACCTCCCCCCTCCTCTCCACACACACACACACACACACACACACACACACGGTAGTGTCTGCTGTCTCCTCATATATACCGCTCCCTTTTCCTCTTCCACACACATGCCACACTGGTAAGCATGCTCACTCTGTCTCTATCTTGAATATACAGTTACTGAAGCTCGCTCATGCAACAGACCCCTCCTACACCGTCCCCTTCCAGCCACAAACACACACACACACACACACACACACACACACACACACACACA
>CAKAOH010023488.1:0-75301 GCA_916701665.1 Sebastiscus tertius | reverse complement strand
AGTGAAGATAAATGCGCATAAAGTCTCGTAGCTAATATAAATATATTTTGTAAGACTAATATTTGTGTAATGTTGGGCAAATTGATGTCTGAATGCAAACATCAGCTCTCTTCATTCTGAAGTCAGTGAAATTGTCATAATACATGAGTTAATTTGCTTTTTCATGGTGTTGCTTGGCACAAAGTGACACATTTGACACAATGCAGCACACTGCCATGCAACTACAGTGACAGTTTAAAGGAATAGTTTGACGTTTTGGGAGATATTCACTTTCTTGCCGAGAGTTCGATGATTGATAGGCTACCGCTCTCATGTTTAAAACTACAGTTAGCCAGTTAGCGTAGCTTAGCATAAAGACTGGAAATATAAGCTATATAACATGCTTTAGCAGCCCGTTCGCACAAAAAGGCGAATGAATGACATGAATGAAAGCCTTAGGAGGTAGATGGGTTCAACAAACAAACAACTTTTAACCAAGAGACCGGTGTTTTGTTTGTAAGTTATGTAAGTGATGTTTGCCATGTATTTTTTGGTAGCGTGTTTTCCGTGCTTACGTTACGTTGTTTCCGTTCCGTTTACTAAGTTTACGTACTTATTTTAACCCCAACCATGATGTTTTCCTATACCTAACTAAGTGGTTTTGTTGCTTCGACCTAACTGTGGACATTATCATAGATTTGTTGCGTTGCCTACAAATGACATCGCCAAAAGTGGTGTGCAAATCACATGCAAAAGCCTAAGATGCGTTCTTATGACACATGGAAGTCAGGCTAGCTGTTTCCCCTGTTTCCAGTCTTTATGCTAAGCTAAGCTAACTGGCTGTAGTTTCATGTTCACCCAACAGACATGAGAGCGATATTGATCTTCTCATCCAACTATCAGCAAGAAAGCAAATAAGCGCATTTCCCAAACTATTGCTTTAAGACATAACCATGAAATCAAAGGTCTAACTTCATGAGAAAATGCCTCTGAACACACAAACAATGCAGACAATAATATTTCATCGTATTCTCAGCTTCTGGGAACATTATGTTATATACTATAAGATATACCTTGTTTTAGATGGGTGTGAATTAACTACTGAGTGAGGGACCCAGCTTTGTATTATAGCGCCATTCACGCACTGAAGCCCAAAAGCCCTTTAAAGTATTTTAAGATCTGTATTTATGGATACAGTGCAGTGCAGATTTTTTTTTCTTTTTAATTGTAAATAGCAAAGGTTTCTTCTCCTGTGGTATAGAGACAAAAGTGAGGCACATGTTCAACTCTCACAAGCAACTGAAACAGAAATTGGTAGCAATAAGAGACGGCTGAGACGTTTGTGGAAACAGCACGCAGCTGCTGTAACAAGACGGTCACAGATTGTTATCAGCGATGCAGCACCATGCCAAACATCCTTAAAAGTGGCTTTTACCTTTAACAGATGGTTTAGTCTTTAAAGATGGTTATCACAATGTTTGACATTAAAGCACCGTCCTCGACAGCTGCTTTAGGACGACGGCATTGCATGGGTTATTTGTCCTGAAGAGATGAATTCCAAGCATTTTGATATGAGAAGGCACGCCAAATAAAGACTGGTCAAAACATATACATAGAACTTTGCACGCTACATGGAAACCATAATAGCTATGCTGAGACCTGAGCATAAATGCCTGCTTCCCACAGCTTTCGGTGTGTGCGATCTCCACACACACACACACACACACACACACACACACACACTCCTCGGCGCAAACACACTGAGGTTCTCTACTATTGAGATTCAAAACAGGCATGACAGGAATACCGAATGCACACCGAGTTTGTTTATAGATTGTACATAGGCTTACAAATTTGTCACGAGAAAGAGGAGCATGATGCAGCAGCCAGACGGTTTTAAGACGTCACAGTCGTCCGTATTCAGAAATCCAAAACTCTGCACTGTTTAGTCGTCAGTGGATCATGTACAAAATTCTGTTTTGTAGAAAAAAAAATAAAAGATAAATTATTTTTAAATATATTATGAGCATGTGTTTAGTGTAAATAACGTCAAAGTTTAAATTGATTTTATATCCTGTATTTTTTACTCTGTTTTTCTTTTGGGTGTTTGTTCCTTTTTTGGGGTGGAGGCTTCGAGAAGCAGTGTATACTTTAAACATATTTCATGTCATATCTCATTGTTCACTGTTATCTAAGCACTAACAAATCCTAACAAATTTAGAATCAACTCACCTTTAGCTGTCTTTTATTCATGCGCACGTTCATGACACACTTTTTGAGAGTATTCAAACAAAATCACAGTCATCAACAATATATTTTTATAGGATTTGATCTGTTTGTATAATTGACTATTTTTGTGAAAGACTTTGTAATGTTGGTTATCACCATGCGATGCAGTATAAACTCATGATTGCATCAGCGTAGACGAGTTTATACCGTTGGATCACTTTACATGTACATGTACTTTTTGTTAGGATTTGTGCTGTGCTTGTAAAACAAAGATAAAAAAAAAACACATCAACCATGTATTGCCCTTTGTGATGATACTACACCAGCAAAGCGTTGTCCATGTTCACTTATTCATGTCTTATGGGAACCCTAAATTATTTTCCTCTACCTCATGTGTATAGCTTGTAGGTATAAACAGATCACAAATGACTGGTAAGAATGTATTTAAGTTATTTAACATCTTTGTATAACAAAGGCGAAAAAAATCTGAAATAATAAATGAATTTTTAAATTATTTCACGTGTGTTTTCATTCTTTAGTGGCGCTTTGAGCATTTACTTTAAAGGGGAACTACGCACATTTAAAAAAACGTGTGATGTCATCAAGTATAAATATGTCTATGCTCCATAGACAATGAATGGGGAGAGATGTTCTAGGTGACACTGAGAGCACCCAAGGGAATGGTCTGAGTGTATGGGAACATTTTCTGTTTCACAATCGAGAACACTACAACAGAATAAAGCTCATTTGGGTAAAAAAACAACAACACAAAATCAGTCTCCCATTCATTGTCTATGGAGCAGCTCCAGACTTTATACCCTATGACATCACAAGTTTGAGACTTACTTCTCTGGTTTCTGGCTTTAAGAGAAAGTAGCTCACAAATATTGATTGAACTTTCCATGGAAGCAACATATTGGAATTCTTTATTTATTTAGGTGGTGTTCCCCTTTAATCAGTTGATTACTATAAAGTAATTCATATGATAATCCTGAAATAATAGTATTTTATTATTGATTTTAAAATGATTTGGAAAGGTACATTTAGTTGATTAACAAAAATCTATATTTGACAAAAAATATTTTTAAATTAAGTTGTCATCAAACTGCACCCAAGTTTAATGTTTTGCTACTTTCGTCAGTTCTTTATCTTTGTAAATGCAATACAATTAGGCTTTGGACTCTTAATCAGACAATGATACAATGATGAAGTTAAAAAAATAACTTTCTGACAGTTTATGTGACGCGTACATAGACTTATTATTTTATTCTTGGTCATTGGTGCTTTTTATTTATAGTTATATAATATGATATCTATATGTACACCTATTTAATAGGAGTCTTGTCTATTATTCTCTTTTATTTGTCTAGCTTTGTTGTCCTTGTTCCCGGTTGTTATTTCTATTTCTGTGTGAGTAGATGAAAAGAGAGAGATGCAAGTCAAATTCCTTGTATGTGCACACATACTTGGCCAATAAAGGTGATTCTGATTCCTTAATAGACTAAATTATCGATAATTCTCGAGGTGCAGCCCTGCTGTATACAGTATACTGGCAACAACTCACAGGCCTTAACAAATACATTTACAGTATCACACTGGAGGATCATCAATCTGAACTCAAGGTTAACTTACTGACTTGTTGTGGAGCTTTCAATTGTATCACATGGTCCTCATAAGCAGGTTTAGTTTGCCCAGTTGTCATGGAAACATACATATTGTTCCGATGATTCATGTTGACCTAAAAGTGATATAGTCGAAAGCTCCTGAACAAGCAAGTTGACTTTGAGTTGAGAGTTTTGTCTAAAACTTAAAATGAAACGAAATATGAACTTTTGTGGACTGGTTATCATTTCATATTTTCTGCAAAAACAAAAACCTCCAATAAAAACACTGTCACTCAGGGGTTTTCCCCCTTTGCTAGAGCAGCAAATGGGATGGGAAGGCAATGGGAAGTGACCTGTTCAAATCCCCGGACTGGCTGGGAAAACGTCTGCGGCCCACCTTTTGATAGCAGAATAGTGACCACAGCAAAAAAAGGTCTACCTTCTCTATAATCAGACGTCATTGTTGAGGTTAAGTGTTTATGGGAATCTGATACAGACGTTGTTGGATTTTCACAGTTTCATGCAGGATCACCCTCACTTTGCTATGACATTTTATATTGATTTAGTGTAAACTGATTATCAAGGCCTCTGTCATATTACACTGCACAGTGATGTTTTTACCTCAATGTCAAACAAAGTTACTATGAAAGTCATTAGTGCAGGATATAAACATTTCTGTTTTGGGTTTACAGTGTTCGGACGTACGTATGTGCCGGAGAATTACCCTGCTGAACTGATATTATTTCAACAGGCTCTATTCCCTCAGCAGATGAATGGAGATTTCAGGGAGTTTTCTCTCTCAACAATCTTGCGGCCTCATCATACAAACCCTGAAGCTCGACTAATCCGGGAGAGAAGGGGCTTTGTGATCCCAGGCTGTGAATAGGAACCTCGCGTCCGGTTGCGAAAACAACACACAATTACGGAGTGTATCTGTCCTAATACCTAAAACATCAGTGGAAAAGCCCTTGATATCCCTGACACGTGTACCTAAATTAGCAGTGCAGGAGTAGCACCCTCTCGGTGTTAGCTATTCCTCCCCTGGGTCCTAGCTGCTTTGCTCTGAGAAACTGAGAGGCTTTAATGTACCCCGCTCGCTGGACTCCTCCTAACTTCCTGCCCTGTACCAGGCTCTAATACGAGCTGTAACTTTGCGGTGCGCAGTAATCCGACAACGTTTTGACAGCTGTTCCCATGAAGGAAGTGGGTGCAACTAAAGCACATACTGAAAAAAAGGTAGAAAAAAAAAAAAATCAAGCAAACTTGGCCCCCCCACCTTCTCCTGACTACCTCTCATTCCCACTCTCATCATCCTCCTGGTCTGCTCGGACATGCACAGTGTGGCTGTCAGGCAGAGAGAGTGGATAGTGAGATAATTCTTGAACTGCTGAAAGTGGCAGAGGATTTGTTATTCCAGCATCACCCCACTGCACAGGATGTATGTGTGCTGCCTCGTGGAGGATTTGCTGAGGAGTGTTGATTGTGGTCTAGTTGTGTTGGATCATGTAACTGGATGTGGACTTCATGGCATTAAATGCATAGCTTAAATATGAAGAGTCAGTGACAGAGAAACTAGTGGCAAAAAAGACAATAGAACAGGCCGTTACAAGGAATAGTTCAGCATTTTGGGAGATACGCTTGTTCGCTTTCTTGCCAAGAGTTAGATGATAAGATTGATACCACTCTCATGTCGGTACAGGATGGATGAAAATGAATGAAAATGCACTGCATTTGGTTTGTCTGCCAGAAGCTCTGTCATAAATTGGCATTTTATCCAGTTTTTGAAGCCACAAAAAACAATATGTTTTAAAAAGGTAAACAATTGTAGTCATCAGATGTCTGGATAAGCTTCAAGTTGGCTGGATGTGGACCATAGACTGTATATAAAAAGTGGGCGTAGTCACTGTGACGTCACCCATTGGTTTGTGGACTACTGCTTTGAAGCTTCGAGTTTGGCCATCGTCATCTTGGTTTTTTGGAGCCAGAAGTGACACGAGTGGGTGGAGCTAAGTACAACCGAACGCTGAATAAGACATTTTTTGGTGATCTAAAGGTTACAATTAACTTTCACTAACTGAAAACACACTGTGAAAGGGTTAAAGTTGTAAGACAAAAACACGAACAACTCCCAGACTGGACAAAGCTGCGGTAGCGACCTATCAATCACAAGGTAGCCACGCCCTAAAGCATACCCTGCTTTATTGCCTATTTGACTGTAAATGGGACCATAATTTACTAAATGAACATCATGCTGTATTGAAAAAGACTTGAAACTAGCGATTGAGACCATAACCTCATGTTTACAGTGTTTACTGAGGTAATAAATCAAGTGAGAAGTAGGCTCATTTTCTATCAGAGACTTCTATACAATCAGACTTCTTTTTGCAACCAGAGGAGTCGCCCCCTGCTGGTTATTGGAAAGAATGGAAGTTTAAGGCACTTCCGCATTGGTTTCACTTTTTAGAAACAGAGGTTGCCCACTGATGTGGACTGCCTCGACTGCTGCTGGCAATGCTAGGTTTGTTTTTAGCCTGGTGGCTAGACTAGCTTTATTGTGGATCTAAGTTTTTAGCACTTTCATGGTCTTTTACGGATTGCAAGCGTGATGACTGAGTGTGGATCTGAGTGTCAAACATGCCACCTTAACATTTCAGACCAAGAAATGAATCCGGCACCACCTAACCAAAACTAAATGTTGCTAAAGTCTGATCGGTGCACAGAAATACGTGACATCACCATTTCCTGACTGAGCCCATCCCACTTCAAACCAGTGAGAGGAGCAAAAAGAAAAACATAAATTACAGAAATCTCTCATGTGAAATGACCAAAACTGTTTGAACTTTAGCTGACAATGTTGTGTTCATGTAGGATCCCATTGCCTCTAGTAAGCAACAGAATTAATGCCAGTTACATGGTGATATCTAAAGGTTGCTAATATTGATTAATATTAGCCACACTATAAACTACTGGTTATACCAGACCATGTAAGACTGTAGCAGCAAAGCCCCTTGATTGTGAATTCAAACCTTTCATGAAGAATAATGTATCATTTTCTTCCTTCAACAGTGACATAATCTCACTTTAATTCAGTGTTGAGTACTTGAAACAATGAGATTTCAACAAAAATGCAAGACTTGAGGATAATTAATGAGAATCCAAGCATTCGCTCCTCAAAGACAGACTCACTGGGTGAAACATATGTGCCGAGCACTATGAAAACACCTTAGCTCATGCCGCAGGTCTGTGGAACTCACAGATTTATGATTTTTTTTTCAGCGTATTGGGAAAAAGCGAGTTCCTCTCTGGAAAGTGTGATAGGGGTCTGAAGGGTATGTGCCTTCCTCGCCTCCTTCCTGCGCCCTGCCCAATAGCTTACCCTGTTTATAACTGTTTTTGATTGTTGTTAAGTACCTGTCAAAGCTCCTGCTTGTCCCTCGCGCCTGGAAAAACATGTGAGCTCAGCATCTCTCAAAACAGGAGCGAATTAAGAAAATGCAGTGCATTGAGGAAAAATACTTAGTGTACTGTATATATCTGGCGGTGGGAATCTGCTTTTCAAACAAGGATGACTTTGTTTGAATCGGCATGTCAGTCAAGTTGAGTGAAAAGTTTTATGGTGCCGTTAGTGACACAGAGACACATTTCGTTTATATACTCCTCGGGTAACAGCAACATTAACTCAATAATCATTTCAGTTAAGATCGCAGGACAGGCTACTCAAATGATTAAACGCCAGGAAGAGCATTCAAGTATAATATATCATGAATATGTCTTGTGATGCATGCACTGTGAAAACTATCAGTGATTTTTTACTGGAAATGAACTGCTGAGATCTCTGCACTTTTTTTTACTCGACTAGGGAGACAGCTTATTGACCGTGGCCTCCCCATAAGATGCGATGGATAATGATGATAGCTGGCTCAGGAGCTTGTCAACACCTGCTCACAATCATAAAAATGTCAGCTTCGCATGACAAAGCTCATTTATCAAATAGCCCTCCTTCTGTTATAATACGCTGCACTCCTACCCATGTCCAAATGAAGAATTCAATACAGCCCATAAATCGTACAAAATCTGAGTGGACCTGAGTTCTCCTTCTGGAAAAATAGAATAATAAACAAACAAATTATTCTATAAATAATAATGGAGCATGTGTTTCTTTCATTGGCGTACATGCTCGGACAGGGGGAAAGCCCCAGAGACCCCATAGCTAGGGGGATGGGATAAACATAGATCTGTGTAGACGCCGGAGTTTTTTGGCACGCCTGCTGCACTTGCAATTGCACCAGGAGAGTTGGAGTGCTTGCCAGGAGAGGTGCAGGGTTAGAAACATTTTATTCTTGAGGAAATTCCTCCTATTACTCCATTATTCATCCGAATCTCCGAGGAGATGGATGCTCTAACTGCTCTAGCAGAGATCGTTCGGGAGAGAACAGTTCATCACAGTAGATCTCCTAGACAAGAGAGTGTTTTGATGTATCACCAGTAGGATGTATGCGATGGACATATACTCCTCAGTCCATCAATTTACTTGGACAGTAAGTACTTTGGAGAGCGCTGAATGGATATTCAATAGCATAACTACACAGCATTAAATGTCAGAGTAGAACAGCCATTTACAATTGTGAAGGAGATATTTTCTTCAACCAGGTCACCACCTGTTTTGTGCATCAGGGATGTATGAAATATTAACTACTGGGACAAATTGTGGGTTTGTTTTCTCCCAAAATGTTGATGTTATATAAGCACATAAGGGAAAGTTGTACAACGGTGAATTGAGGAGGACCTGGAAGTTTCTATCAGCAGCTGCGCTGACCTACGACCACTCGTTTGTGTCTGTGTGTGGGGTGACGGTGGGGGAAATTAGTTGTAGTTGTGGTGACTGTGTGTTGGTGGGAGGGGGGTTACAATGGGAGGCTGATGAAAGCGAGGGGGTTTACAGAGATGGGCCATGAAGCTGCTGTCCAGCTCATGCTTCAATTGTGCAGTAAAGATTCCCCAGCTGTCCTACGGATTAGCCCGTGTGCTTATGTGATTAGGATACATGGCACCGCGGCTAGACCAGGCGCCTCTGACCCAGAGAATGTAGAATGAGATGGGATGGGAGGAAAAAGGATGGACGGGTGATGCTGCGGAGGCCACAGACACTGAGCACCCAACATAAGACCTGCATGGGTGTTGAGTGCACTAGAGCCTGTTGCTTATTGTAGGTATCCACCCCTCAAAGGTTAGAGAATGTTTTGTGACATAAGAAAGATTCATCCTCAAAAACATGTTAGATATTCCTAAAGCTGGATCTATACATGTGAGTCAATGTACATTGGCCACGATGTCGATGGCTGTAGTTCCACATCAAATTTTAATCTCGCAGACATACGTGAAATGACAACGACCTCCTAACAGCGCATTACGTGGTACCAAAGAAACAATTCAATGTAAGGTTTAGGCAACAAACTATGGTTAGGTTTATGACAGAAAATATCATGGTTTGGGTTAAAATAATGTCACGTAATCTCTTTCATAGCCTACGTAAGTTTAAATAACTCAACGCTGACTTTTGGTATCACACAGGACATGAACACAACACTCCTGGTTGAAAGTCTCGTGTTTGACCCATCAATTCATCCACCCCAACCTCCTCCCTATGTGGACTTTGATCAAAATGTATTTCTGTTGAACCTGAGAATTCGTGTGCCCAGGATCCTAATTGATTTCCTATCGGCATTGTTTCCAGGGTACTTTTACTTAAGAGATCATGGTCATTTCACGTGTTTCTGTGAGATCAGGCTGAATTTTGCCCATCGATAACACAGCTGCAACACAAGATGAATGCTTATCAGATCATTTTTATAATCCTAAGGCATCAGTCACACCAAATCAGGCGTTGAGACGAAAACACCAGTCCTCCCATTCATTTGAATGTGGGTAGTGCGTTTAACCTGTGGTGGTGGAGACTACAGGGGGTGCCGAAAACCAAAAATGCAACAGCTTGCAGTGAAAAGTTGAAACAGAAACAACTTTTGGAGAAATGCAACCCAACGTCTCGCTGTGGTGGCCAATCCCGTAACCGGCGATCCAGAGCTGTACAACCCAGCCATGAGGGAACAAAAGTCGTTAATCGCTGTGCTGTCGCTCGGTGTTAATGGTCCATGTAACCATATAACACTGCCGCACAACCCTACGCTATATCACCGCAACGTCTGATAAAAGGTTCAGCCACTTTGTGACATTGGGTGCATAGGTTTGCCTTGCGAATGTTACCAAACAGGAGCATTCACTTCAGAGTTCTTGTTATTTCGATCACTTTGTGGTAGAGAGCGACTATTTTTTTAATGACAAAGGCAAAATTGAGCATGGCTCACATACCCCCGCTCACTGCTTGACCCCTACTAAAGTGGGGCCAAAGGTTTTGCCCTTTTGGTAAAATTTAAAAAATGTTGGGCACCCTGGACTTCTAACCCCCAAAAGGTACAACTAGACCACACTGTCAACCATCATACCAAATTTGAAGTTCCTAAGTTCAATAGTTTCCAAGTTTTGCTCCAGAAACGAAAGTGTGACATGTGAACGGACGGAAGGACGGACAAACGGAGCGCTATAAACCGCTGGATCACAAAGTACATTTAGTGTTAACATACTTTATGTTTTCTTCCCCATTAACCATCTCCACCATCATCTGAAACATGCAGACAAAAAATGATTCATAAGCTTTATTTCATGGGACTGTTATTTCCAAGGAAATTTGGAAAGAACTGTAATTTGGGACTACAGAGTAAAATAGAGACAATTGTGTTCAATTTGTAAACTTCTAATTAATTTATTACAATTGGAGTCTTTACCTCAGAGCACAGCAGGGCAGCAAGAATGGGAAATTTGTCAACAGCAAACCTACAATCCACCACAATTTCCAAAAATGATATGCATCTTCATTTGGTAGGAAATGATTAAGGTATTACAGATACGTGGAATTAAGCAGTTCTTGTGGTTTCTCCACGCACACTGTAGCCCGGACGAAGTGCAATTTTTGAGAAGGTGCGCATTAGCTCTGATGTACCTACAGCACCTACACATGTAGCCAGTGAAGGTAATCTGTAACCCCTCAATGCACAATTATAAAATCGGCTTAAGCCACATTTTGCATTCTTGGAATCCCATTGGACATTCATTAAAGCATGCGATTTTTTTGCGGCATGATCTACGCTGATCGTAAAACTTGCCTAAAGTAAATAAAAGCTCATACATGTACTAAAGGAACATATGCACATTGGACAACATAGGAAACCTTTGAAATATGGGAAACATTGATGCTAACACAGGAAGAGGCAATGCTTTTCCTCCTGCATCCTCTTACTAAAATGTGTTCATGTTGGCTTGGGTGAGCTCAGAATGACTGACATGTGGAATGACAAACAGTGTGACAACATGGTGTGTGCCTCGAGCCCTGCACAGCTGCACATTGCCCGCTTGACTGTACCAGACGCTATGGCACTGGTTCAACAGTAACGCTGACCTCATGGGTCACAACCAGCACTGCCTGCTAACTGGAGGCAGTGAAACCATCGCTTTTGGCCATAAATTAAGACAGTGTAACACAAATAGGCTAAAGTCGTAAGGCACACGGAAAGGCAAGTCATTCATTCACTCGCCACTTCTACCGTTGCAACACTAACGACAAATTTGGTGTGGGAATATGAGCTCAGGAGATAGTAATCCCGTCTACAAATGCAGGATAGTTTGCTTTAGCTGGATTCCCACCCTTGCTGTTTTTGTTATGAGCATTTGCCAACTAAATGGAATCCCATAGTGGTGTTTCGTTTAACAGAGAGGTACTTGAGGATCTGTCACCACGATCTCAACAAGTGTGGCTGGCTGCTTCAATAGGAGCCTCTCATAAGGACAGAAGAAAGGAAAGACCACATTGTCGGTGGGGGGGCGGGTCTCCATTTTGTGTGAATTTGGTCATTTGTTGGCCGAGGTCAGCTCCTGAAGATTAGTGTTGGTGGTGGTGTGTGTGGTGGGGTTGGGCTAAATTGTTAATCCATTGATTTAGCTGGAGTTAACACGCTGGCCAGGGTCCAGCAGAGACTTAAGTCACAATTGGAGTGGAGCAGATATATTGAGAGGAGATGGTGGGAAAGTTGAAATGCTGCTTTTCTTTGACAAAAAGGGGAATTTGAAGAGGAAATTGAAGCAAGAGTCTGCGGTAGGTTTGTCGAAAAGCCCTTAACTACTGTCTACACTACTCTTTGTGATTTGCTTTTGCTAATATTTTGAGATTGTAAAACAGAAAAAAAATACAGAGGAACCTTTGACACGCACAAGCTGAATTATTGAAAAGACAAACACCACAATCAAGCCCAAAAATCTTAAATAAATATTTCCCTTTGTAGCACACTGACAGAACAGTATTTCCTTGGCAATGTAAACACGAGAAACATTGTCATCGTGCGTGAAAACAGTGATGAATTATTTCATTTAAAAGATAATAGAACAAGGCGCGCATTGTCGAACATGTTGACCTGTAGACGGATTCAGAGATTCTTGGAACATGTTAAAACAGGACAGTGAAAGCGCAACCGTCCAGGACAAAGAAACATTCCTTGTGTCAGTGATACCTGTGTTTTTTCACGTCCATGTTTTCAATTATGTTCGCAGGCTTGTTGAGAGAGACAAGCAAGATTACCGTGGAAAAAAAACACTCATCTTGCTAGACAGCTATTTACGGAGCTGCTGTAGCCTCGCAGGAATGGTCCTCCACCTTGACTTATTGAATTATGGAGAAGCTGTCGACAGGTTGAGCAACTGTCTCCTTCTCCCTGTGTTTCCTTACATTCACTCTACTCAACACGGCGCTGCAGCTGTCAGTGTCTGCTCCATTCCTTGACTGCAGCCAGACAGGGTGGATGAGTGCACCTTGCAGGCTCAGGTCTCAGTGACCTCAGGTCGTTATCATTCACCATGCTCCTCAAAACACCAGTCAAATTCAGCCCGGTACTCCCAGGCATTAGGTCCATATTGGACGATTCCGTATCTACCAATTTACATCCAATGTCAACATTCAATTCACAAAGTAGTGGACTTTTTTCTGTAGCAAACCACAAAGTTTAGGGTGTTGAGGTCAGTGTGGTGGATGGGCGTGTAGTACATCAGACTTTAATGCAGGAGACTAGAGGACACAAACCTAGAATTAATGGTTGCCTTTTTATTAACCGTAACCACCATCTTTCTCTGACCCCAACAATACTGGAGTTGCCAGATACAAGGGAGAGATTTCCAAAACAGTCAGTGAGCGTGACCTGGGGTTTTGCACAAATGTCAATTATTGATGTACTTGTCTGGTGATAGGGTTCATAAATTCACATGCTTCTGATATGATTGATGCCTCAGTTCAACAAGAATTCTGCTCTGCTGCTCCACCACATTGAAACTGGAGCAGGAGTGCGTGGATGAGCTTCTGTCAGCTTCTCTCTTTGTTCAGAGTTTCTTTTTTTACCATGATCAGTGGTAGCCTTATGTCACACCACTTGGGCTGCAACTAATTATTGTTTTCATCATAATTTGATCAATTGATTATATTCCAACAAATCAATTCATCATTTAAAGTGTGACAGAAAAAAAGTGATAAAGGCCGATCAGAACTTCCCAGAGCCCAATGTGACAGCTTCAGATGCAGCTTGTTTTGTCTAACCAAAAGTCCAAAATGTAATTGCTCAGAAAAACAGCATGCTTGAACTCAAAGGTTCCTGTTTACTGAAGTTGAAACGCAGGCAGGAGTCATAAGAGGCAGAATCAAGCAAGCAAAACAAAGGCTGCCAGAGCAGATGCAAACAGCGCTTGAGTGGAGATGGGCTGGTATATTTAGGCTGCAAGGCTGATTAGGTAAATGGGAAGCAGGTGAGTGTGTGGGCGGGTAAGGTCAGGTGATGGGAGTGGCAGGTGAAGGGGTTACTGCAGGGCAGGAGAGAGACACAGAGCAGACAACAGAGTGAACACTTGGAGCTGGCCAGAGTTGTGCCGAAACATTCAATTTACAATGATAAAAATACAGAAAAAGATGCAAATATATACATTTGAGAAGTAGGAATTAGTAAATATTTAGCTGAAACAATGATTTATTAAAATTTTGATCCTCTAGACCGGCCTGATCTCAGAAAAATACGAAAAATTACTGCGACCTCTTAACAGTGTTAAGATTACGTGCTGCCACCACAGGAACAATGCCAATGAAATGTCAACTAGGATTTTTTTGTCATGACGGGCACATGAATTCCATAGTTCAAAGGGTCAAACACTGGACTTGCACCCAGGCGTCTGGTGTTTGTGTCCCGTGTGAAATCAAAAGTCAACGTCAACGTCAACGTCAACGAAAGACATTTTTAGGCGACCAAAATGTTACAATTAACTTTCATGAACTGAAAACACACTATGAAAGGGTTAAAGTTGTAAGATGAAAACCCATACAACTCCCAGACCGGACAATGCTGTGGTAGTGATCTGTCAATCACAAGGTAGCAACGCCCTAAAGCATACCCTGCTTTATGGTCTATTTGACTCTAAATGGGACCATAATTTATGAAATGAACACCATACATGCTGTATTGAAGAAGACTTGAAACTAGCGATTGAGCCCATAAACTCATGTTCACAATGTTTACTGAGGTAATAAATCAAGTTTGAAGTAGAGTAATTTTCTCATAGACTTCTATACAATCAGACTTCTTTTTGCAACCAGAGGAGTCGCCCCCTGCTGGCTATTAGAAATAATGCAGGTTTAAGGCACTTCAGCATTGGCTTCACTTTTCAGACCCAGGAGTTGTCCACTGGACCTAAACCTATATTGTTTCCATGGTGGCGGCTCATAATTTTAACACATTATGTCCCACCACCACATAATGCGCTCTTAAGAGTTTGTGGTCATTTCACGTATTTCTGTGAGATCAGATTTTCTTGACTTGACATAGGGAAATGTTGCATCTTGACAATACATTTGTGCTATTTTCAAAATCACAATATTTACTGGCCTCAGCAGCTGCTTCATTATCTTTGGTTTATCCACATGTCAGTGCAATCTTTCAGACAGTACAACTGAGATTCAGGGGAGTGAAAAGAATTTACTGTCTGGAGTTTTGAAAACTTATTAAACATTGTGCTGATGCTGCGAGCTATTACCGTACAACCTGTTGATCCAGCCAAAGAATACAAACAATTATAAAACAGGTGTGTTTTCTGTAAAACAACCTCTTCCATTTGAGTTAAATATTAGTAATGTGTTGACTCCTGAGAGAGTGCACAGCTGTCTATTGGCGCTCTGCTGAGCTTTCCTTTCTTGAGCAGTTTGTTGTTCCAGGTTTGTTGTTCTAAAGAACAGTACATTTCTTACACTGTATTCCTGCAGAACTTACAGGGCTTTAAAGTAAAGCGAAAAAAGAAAAGAAACTGAATAGCATTTTATTGAAAAAGCATGTTAGGTCACTGTTTTTGAAAGACCTTTTTTCATATTAAAGCACCTTTTAAGACTGAGTATTCAGTTCCAGTTGACTAACCAGAACATTTGGGTGGCTAATATGCGGTACATGTGCAAAAGCAGAATGCATGCTGAGTTTAGTGGTGTATAAAAATTGGAGGCCATTAAAATGTGAGCACGCAGTTCAAGTTGTGATTACTTTCAACTTGTAGCGAGCTCCAAGCTGTGACTACAGGGAATAATGACGTCACTACGCGGCTGGTGACAAGGGTGGCTTGCGAGGACCGAGCCCATATGGACCACATCCAGAAACACTGTAACCTTGCAGTGAAGCAGTAAAGACGTGCTCAATTTCATCCAAGTTGACAATGCCTTTGCCAAAAAGTCAAATTCATGGGGAGCGGGTCTGCCACCTTCCTGGTTTTCCATGCCGAGCCCCAAACCACACACCCGGTGACAGGTATCAGTTGAAGTGAAGCGGAGCATGGCAGCCTCTGCAGACCAGACCGAGGAGCGTGAACCCCGCTGAGCCGGAGGGGAAGGTGTGGCAATCAGATGTTGTCTTGTTAACTGGGAATATCCGGCAGCGGAGACCATTACAAATTAATGTGCAGCAGGTGTTGGGTGTCTAGACTAGCAGTGAGAAGTACACTCGCTGAGTAATTGAAAGTGCAGGTGCATCTTGGGCCGCTGCCAGCATGTGGGGCTGCTGTAATGTTTTTAGCGGCGTGACATCTCACTTTTAGGGCTCAAGGTATTACGAAAAAATGCCTCCGAGCTCCGGTGAAAAACGCGGTGCCTGAGGAATGCCAGATCTGCTTGTAAAACATCTCTCAGCTATTATGGGCTTTTGTTTCTTTTACATTGACAGCTATTAATGTAATTTCATAAGTTCAGTTTTGGGCTTGTTGAAGTGATATAAAATGACTTGGCAAGAAGTCTGGAATAAAACCCTTCTGACTTTGTCCACTTAATCATAAAAACCTGGTGGGTTTGGCTTCCTGTGTTTACATAGAGCGGTCCGAGCCAAGAAATACAATCAAATGTTCTTGAAAAAGTCAGTGGTGGTGGGCAACACAGACGGGATAATATCAGTGATATTGGGATAATGGTTTGAAGTTACTGTCTCATACTAATGGTGACTGTAGTATTAGTGTAGCCTGGACAGGGTGGGGATAATTTCTTCTAATTTACTAAAGGTTGATGCCTAAAAAAACACCAATTTGCAATGACAAATGATATATCTTTGATTTTATAGTCCCACTACTAATTGATTCACATATTTGCTGTTTTTTATACACATAAGACAACAATTATTGAATCCAAAAGTTATTTTTGTATAAGTATTTATGTATAACTGCCCAGATTTCTCAAATCTGTTTTTAAACAAAAAGTTATTACAAAAAGGGCAAATCAAATGTGCAATTTTCAAGCATTGCAGCTGGTCAATAGATCAATAAGTGAGCAATATGTGATGTGATCTGTGCTAAATTTACTGTTGCTGTAACTGTGATGCCTGTTTTATTCCCTGACCTGTATGGCTGCTGCTGGCTCGAGGCCCTCGCTGGCTATCAGTCTCCAGGGCTAAGAGGATAATGTGTTAGCTGATATCTTAGCTCAGTGTGGTGCTGAAATGGGAAAAGGGGGAGTTTGGAGGAGGTAATGATGGACCACTTTGGTTTCTCCTGAGAAATAGGAATTCAGGCCCAATCTCAGAGGGTCCTGACTGCGTATACGCAGAAGCAAATGCAATGGTTTCCAGCACACTGACATGTTTTATGCTTGAGTTTGCTGCTCAGATGCAACAGAGCTTTTCCAGTGTTTTCTTATTTGTGCTATCATATCAATAAATTAAAAAAACGATGTAAAATGATTTTGGAAATCAGACGCATTGTTCGTTTTAGGCTTCGTATAAAAGGTATGAAAAGGAAGCCGTATTGGCCGTGTTTTCATGGCTGAGATGAGACTTCAGCACACTGCCTGCGCCGGGTGAAATGAGTGTGGATGCGGTGCCAGGCGAGGGTCCTCTTTCTCTCCTCACACTGAGCCTCTCCAGTCATGGATCACAGAGCTGGAGAAGCAGCTAATAGCTCTTTCTAGCTGGGCCTGTGCTAAATACTCCCTCCACTAAAATTATTCCTCTGGGAATCAATGGGCCCATTCTTTTGTGAGCTGTAGTTTGCTTGATGGTCCCAACCTCAATGTGAAACATTAGACAGCAATGGGGAAAACATAAAACATAATACTTGTGTGACCAGCTTGTCATTGGCTCTTCGGTGGCTGTGTTAAGAATTTTGCCCAAGATAGTAGATTCAGTGAGGGAGAGGCTAGTGAGGGCAACAGGCTCTCCACAGATCGAGTTGCAGCGCTGATGCACAGAAAAGGAGGGGCTTTCGATGGGTATCACTGTAAATATTTTGGGTGCCTTTTTTGCAGAAATATAAACACGCAATATTTAATTCCACAGTAATGTTTTAGAGGCGTGGCTCTGGGGATGGGGATGTTGGTCGGTCCACCACTGGTTCAGACTGAAATATCTCAACAGTTATTAGATAGATTGCCGTGAAATTTGGTACAGACATGCGGGATCCCCAGAGCATGAATCCTAATGAATTTGGTAATCCCCTGAGTTTTCATCCAGCGCCACCACAAGGTTCGAAATGTCGAAATGTCTCACCAACTATTGGATGGATTGCCATGTGATTTGCATATATTTATACATATATTTCGTGCCCCCTTCTGGATGAATTGATGAATATATATATATATATTTAAAGCTAAGTTTATGTTTAGTTATAACTTGCAGAAATAGCTTTCTTTATCTAATATAAAACTAAATTATCCCACTTTTCCATTTGTTTAGAGCACGCCAGGATATTGCTTGCACATCATGGGCTCAATCCATACATTGGATCTCAAAAATCAATAATAATTCATATTCAAACATCTTTGCTTGCTATCGTGCTAAGCTGGCTAATGTTATTAGCGTCTTACCATGGAGCATACAATGGAGTAATCCATATCCAACATTGCTACTCTTGTGTTTTTGCCTTTGGAAAAGCGAAAAATACGACACTCCCCTCTAACGAACTGAAGTGCAGCCTGCGGCAAGCGGTTGGTCATGCAGTGTCTATGGAAAGCTATGGCACCTGCACCCGAGCTCAACGAGCTGCGACTGTTTGATTCAGTGGCGAAGTGCGGCCGGAGAATACCCGCAGCCAATCAGTAAACAGACCCTGTCACTCCTGTGACCTATGTTACAAAGAATTTCTTCCTGCCTGAAACACATGAACACGCCTCCCAGCTGCAGAAGAATGTAATTATTGCAGCGAGCCACACAGAGTCACTGCCTGGTGGGAATTTGGCGTAAACTTTGAGGATATCTGACAGGAGATTGATAAGATTGACGGGCCTCCTGCGCTTAGTTACGGTTACTAATGTAGGATTGGACAGTGGCCATTCTAGGGAGGGGCTTACATACGTAACTAAGATGGTAATCATCGATCTGTTAGCATTGTCATTGTGAGCATATTAGCATGCTGACATTAACATTTGCTCAAAGCACTGATTTACCTAAGTGCAGCCTCAAGGAGCTGCCAGCATGGCTGTAGACTCTTAGTCTTGTTGAAATATTTCAATTATGTTCTTTCCTTATAAATTATCCAGTACTTGGTATGAAACACACCCATTGGGGTTAATTTTATAACGGAATCACATTCCCCTTTTTTGCCATGTGGTCAGAGCCAGCACCTTGAGACCAGGGATCAAAGATGAACCACAGTCTTTTCGTCTGCATCCCCTTTTTTTGATTGAGCTCCACAAAAATGTCTAACATCTGAAATGGAGCGAAGCATTTAGTGGGAAAACAAACATCTCTATTTCAGCTCTTTATAATACTCATCATGTTTTCTCTTGAAGTCCTTTTTAATCTTCCAGTAATTGTTTCTTTCAGTCAAACCACAGGGATCGCTATCCTTCACCCAGAGAGTTTAGCCTAGCCCTTGACCACAACATCTCCGCTGTCTCGCCACAATAACCTGGTATTGGTTACTTGCTCACCCATAACTCTCAACTGCCAGGGTTTCTGGGGTCTTTGGCTTCCCAAATCAATTATCACAGATCTGCCCAGACTTTCCCAGCTGATGACGGGAGCCAGAGCTTCCAAAAACACATCTCACACGTCATCAGCGAGCCTCATAGCATCCGTGAATCGTATATTAAACGTAAAGAAATACATGGTGACGTAACAGCAAAATCAGGTATTTATATTATCTCAAAAGAATGCAAAACTCGCGCGGAGTGGCACAGTACAAATTAAGCAGATTTAGACTCAAGTGTTCACGGCCGACCAGCAGAGTAAAGTACCCAAATCAGCTTAATGTGGCTAAGCCTAAATATTTATAAAATCAGTTGTAATGGGCTACCCCCCTGGCAGTACCATCCTGTCCAGTGTCACTGTGGATGTAAGCTGGAAAATTGTGACTTTTGATGTCAAATGTGAACTTGTATTGATCAGATTTTATCCATAAAGTTGTTTTTATGATGAGAATGATCAAACTGCTGTTGCTAACAGACCACTTGTCTACAAATACTGGGCATGGAAACCAATTTAAAACTGCTATTTATTGGTTTTGGTCATAATAAGTGTCTAAATGTAGTCTGGACCTGCCTCACGTTCATAATGTTCCCCCGCCTGTGCCAGACCTCTGCTCAGCTTGTCTATTTGGTTACTATTACTGAGCCTTTGTTTGTACTTCAATGGAAGCTGATATGAGTTGTAAGAGGAGCCTGTTGCTACAAGAGTCTCTGCAAAGGTCAAACATGGTGGTTTGTTTTTTCTAGGATTCCTTTGGGATGCAGAGTGAATAACTTAAAGGCTTTTTACCTGTAGGCAATAAGGAGAAACAGCACCCCTGCCAGTTGGTCAATTAGAGACAAACATGTCTTTATGGACCTGCCAGATTGAGAAGTGTAAACATTTCATAACAATGGCTAAAATGGAGGAGGAGAGAGAAAGGAGATTATGGAGAAATGACTGGATCTTTATCACATACTTTTCACAGTCATGTTCCAATAGCAAACAGGTAATGGTACAGTTTTGCTTTAACCCTCTGAGACCCACAATAGAGTCGTTTTTGTCTATTTTTAGGTGGTGTACGGGGGGTGTTTAGGAGGAGATGGCAGGTCAACAGTATGTGTCACAGAGGAGTGGTTTACATCATCTGAAAGCTGGGAACCTGAAGATTAATTTGAGATGCAGCACTGTGTGTCAAGTAGATCGAGTCATAAATCAGAATTAAACATGAATGAATGAATTGATTGTTTAAAATGAATTGTGAAAGTGTATAAGGGTTTAGAACATTATGATGGACGTATATGATGGTCATTGCTTTGCTCTATTATGTCTCATAAGTTGCTACAGCAATTTTTGGGTTGATACCATTTGTTACACAGATTTGGTGCTAAATTTAACCTTTTTTTTTTTACTACTCGAGAATTGATCAAAATGATCAATAATACCTCCAAAATACGACATTAAGACACCAAGACCTCGAGGAACACCATAGAAAAAGTGATTTGGTTTCAAAAACCTTTGACATTTCTGCACGGATTGCATTTTTCGGTGATTAGATGGCGAGTACTTCTGTTCTGGACACTGCTCAGAAACCCCCTTATTGGAGGTCATTTTATACAGTGAGGTCAAATTTGAAACTGACTGTTTAGGGACCCCAGTATGCAGCAATATTCAAACATATCATTTTCGAATAGGCGACAATAACACTTGCAAACTGCATGCAAAAAACTGCATAGTTTTTTTACCCCAAACTGCATGTGATTATCATAAAGTGGGCATGTCTGTAAAGGGGAGACTTGTGGGTACCCATAGAACCTATTCTATTCACATACAGTATCTTGAGGTCAGAGGTCAAGGGACCCCTTTGAAAATGGCCATGCCAGTTTTTCTTCGCCAACATTCAGCCCAACTTTGGGGCATTATTTAGCTTCCTTACCAACAAGCTAGCATGACATAGTTGGATTTGTTAGGTTTTCTAGTTTCATATGATATCTGTACCTTCCCTCTCTAAAACTGAACCTACCAGAGCTTCTGAAAGATAGTAAAGTTTGTCGGGATAGCCTCTCTATATATCCTTTGTGTTTTTTCATTGCTGTGTCATTTATTCATTCATGCAGCTCCATTTCAAGATGGATTTCATGAAAGGTATTGATTGAGCAATTGGGACAAATGAACAAAGATATATCTTCCACAACAGAACAAGTAGGGGATTTCTCGCACCATAGAACTGAACCTGTGTCAATTGGTCCATTATATTTTGCAGGTGTGGCTGCATGTGTCAAGAGTACACACTGACCCCACCACGTCGGCCTCATACCTCAAGCAACATCATCAAATGGAGATCTTATCTCAGCGGTGTACTGTAGGATGGCAAACAGCCAAGAGTGCATGCCTTTACTTACTTTCCTCTGCGTTTAGATAAGTGCGTGTTGCATGGGACATAACTTATTTGTCAGTCACGTCGGGCCCGAGAGTGACGAGTAGAACATGTGGAATGTTAAGTGCAGCGTATCAGAAAACATCAAAGAATGCAACGTGCCCCGGGGAGCCCGTAAAATTAATGATCCAGATTGACTTCTGCACAAAACAAAGAAAGGAGAGAATAGGCTGCTGTATGAAGGAGGTCACAGTTCAAGTTCCTGTGTGTTTTACAATCTGCTCAACCATAATGTTTCACCTATTTAAAAATGGGCAGGCTTTACATCCTGGATGTGGCGTCAGCTTGGGAAGAATCTGGGCACCTGCTGAGAAAATGGAAACTGCTTTGATTTCATATTGGCTTACCAAGAGGACAATTAAAGGACATGTTGCAAATCCATTTACAACTTCATTTTGTCTGCTTCTAAACATTTGCTTTAACACCTTTTGTGGAGACAGATGTTAATTAAAGGTCCAGTGGCCTTCAGGGAACGTAAAAACGTGAAAGACTCTCTCCAGGGTCAGTGTTTGGAGCCAGGGTTGGTCGTTCTGGGCTACTGTAGAAACATCGCGGACCCTGTGAAGAGCGGACCTGCTCTGTATGTACAGTAGATAAAAATGGCTCATTCTAAGGTAACAAAAACACAAGTATTAGACAACATACTTATTAATATAATATTCCATGAGATCCCCCGAAATGTTACACACTGTTCCTTTAAAAATGCTGCCATTAGAGGACACTTTTGGGTGCTGAATTAACTTTCTCGCTCAACTTTATACAAGCAGTGTTGTTGAACTGATTCTACCAACCTGTATAACAGAACAATACTGTTTTACATTTTTTTTTCATGATCCCACTGACTTGCTTTCAGTGATATTAAGGATCAATGAGGTCAGTCTCTGTTGTACTGCACTGTATTACACAAATATTCCTCCCATGGCAATAAAAAAATCCATTTCTCTTCATTTTTTCTGTTACTCAATAACTTTGGTGAGGAACAAATGTTAGACTACATGTACTGATGCACTCTGAATCTGGAAAACATCCAAATCCAACCAGCTGGCCAGATGCTTCTGTGGTGCCTGAGCGCCGCTCCCGTCCATGGTGACAATCTTTGCCCACCAAGCACGAGAGAAAAGCCAGAAAAGCTACTTCCTGGGGGAGCTGTAGCGCCACTGGCGCCTGCATGAGTGTGATGTAAATCCCGGCTGCTTTCAAAATAATTAGCGTGGGGATCAAGGCTAGCAGGGCAGTCTACCCGGCCTGGCGCTGAAGAGGAGACAGGTGCCACCAGTGGCCTAAGCCACTGGAGCTGCACCCTTGGTAGTACAGAGCAGGCCCCGGCTGAGAGAAAGAATGCCAACCTCGATTAAACAAAAGAAAGAGCCCCACTGGTCAGGCAGCTCTTGTTCCTTATTTGTGCTCCTGCAGCACGTATTTTGGGACTGTGGGAGGCTGCTGGGTGTGGGATTTGTATGGGTATTGGAAGAGAAAGCGGCAGGAGAATTAGGTTTGAGGGGTGGGATGTTTGTGTCCACCCCAGTGCCTTGACCATTGAACTGACCCCCTGGTATGATGAAAGCTATGTTTTTATTAGCCCAATATCTACAGACAGCGGCGGAGTCCAACGCAAATAGATGATGAGGAGATTGGAGGAACGGAAGACTTTCCAAATAACAAAGCAAAATCCTGAGTACAGGGCTTGAATGGAGATTAGTCAGATAGGTCACAAGAAAACACAGAGAACACACCACTGAAGGCCTCAGTATGCTGGAAACAGTGTGAGGGGCTGCTATACTTTCCGAAACAGACAATCTGACAATCTCGCCCACTTCCTGCAGCAACAGGCCAGGTGTGAAAGTAAGTTTCATTCTTCACATAACTACTTTTGTCGCCTTTTGTGCATAAAACAAGTGCAACACTATGCCTTTGAGGAGAGACGGTCCGTTATCCCCATTTGTATGATTTGAGGCTGAGGCAGGAAAAGCCAACACTAGGATCAGCAGTGATTCATGGAGAGACCTTCGTCTGGTCAGCTAACATTACTGCCAAGCAGGTGAAATATATAGTGATATTTTGGTATTGTTGTGTGTTTTGAGCGATGCACAAGCGCGTGCCCGACGCTGACTTTCGTTGACTTAACGGCCACAGGCGTCGCTGTTAACAAGCATTTCTAATTCTTACAAACAGTCCCTTTAAAGGGGACATCTCACGCTCATTTCCAGGTTCATACTTGTATTTTGGGTTTCTACTAGAACATGTTTACATGCTTTGATGTTCAAAAAACACATTATTTTTCTCATACTGTCCGTCTGAATATACCTGTTTTCACCCTCTGTCTGAAACGCATCGTTTTAGTGCCTGTCTCTTTAAGATCCCCTCCTGAAAAAGCCCAGTCTGCTCTGATTGGCTTGCCAGAAAATTATGGTGCACCTTTGCAAAGGTAGTTCTCAAGCCGTTTGCAATATATTCTAATGAGCCTGCATGTGACATAGGAAGGGGAGCCAAATCTGAATGACTTGTTGAATCACATGTTTTCTGATAGGCAGGCCACAAAAAACTGACTAGGTTGTTTTATTTCACAGTTTGTGGGTTGATAGGCGCTCCAGATACCCCAATGTATGTGCACAAGCACTGAAAAAGTGAGTTTTTCATGATATGTCCCCTTAAATTAAAGAAAAAGGGATTAGATAAGTACTGGACTGGGTTGCGTAATGTTATCATATTCCAGTTGCACAATGTTTTTATATTATATTTAAAAAACAGAACTTTGTGTGTCATTAGGAATTTAGAGATTGATTTACGACATCCATTAATTCAATTTTTCCTATGACTGACATGTTTTGAAGGAGTCAGCACCTCAAATGCGAGCTAAAGTGACCACGTCTCCCCGGTTTGGTTCCGACTTGTAACAGAGCTTCCCATGTCTGCTTACCCTCATGGAAATTCCTTTTCCCTCCCTGCTTTGGAGTATACGGAGAGTCTGTCAGTCATTGTGCAGACAAATGACACTGGACCATCATTTTCCACTTTCAAGAAGCGTGGGGATCCCTGGCCGTGTTCACCCGGAGGTCAGGAAGGGAAAACAGGATGAGGGGCAGTCCTCTCAATGAAGCGTAGGCTCCCAGGTTGGAACCGGGGATCCCCTCGCTGGTCTGACTCGTGGTGTTCAGTGTTGGAGAACCAGAGAGTTGAGACGTTCCCATGTCATCTTTTCTATTGTCTTTTGCACTTGGGTCAGGGATTCTCTTTCCGTCCCACGTTGGCGGTGATACCGTTGCTGCCAGAGCTGCTGCGGTTTGGAGGGAGACAGCTGTCCTTTAACTGGAGAAGCCAGGTTCAAGCCCTGGTTTTGGCAAACATCCACGCTGCCGCAGAGTCCTTGAGGATGACACTTAATCCTCTGTTGCTGACTCTGCACATTGACCTCCCTGTGAAGAGGGGCAAGAACAAAGAAAACTTGAGTTTTTGTCCGATTTGTCGATTTCTTGGGACTCACACTTGGTGACTAAATGGCTTAATTACATTCACAGTGGTAGATAGTTATTATACAGTACACTGTGCTTATATTTGATGCTATTTTAGTTGAACTCCACTATATTTCAGAGCAATATTGTACTTTTTACTCCACTAAATTGATCTGATATCTGTAGTTGCTCGTTATTGCAGATTCACATTTTTATACACAATATAAATGATTCGTTTATAAAACATGATGAATTGTTTTAGATTGAACTACTTGGCATTATATTTTTTTCTTTTGATGAATACATTTGGTTGCTAATATTTCTGTACTTTTGCTTTAGAGGTACAGTGTGTAGGATTTGGTGGCATCTAGTGGTGTGGTTGCAGATTGCAACCAACTGAGTACCCCTCCGCTTAATCCTCCCTTTCCAAGACTGACGTAACGTGAGCCACCGAATGCAAAACCGTGGTAACGGCGTTCGCCTTGTTCAGTGGTCATCCTTACCATGAATACACTGCTTTAGGAGCAACGGAAGAGACTGACATTACCGTCGTTTCACAAGGATGAAAACGGTGGCCTTTAGGTAATGTAAAAATGCAAAAGGCTCTCTCTAGAGCCAGTGTTTTGGTTTCTTTTTGGTGTTCTGGGCGACATGGCAGAGCAACATGGCGGACTTTGTGAAGAGGACCCATGAAGGGCTCATTCTAAGCTAACGAAAACACAACAATTCTTATTTTCAGATGATTATACACTAATGAAAACATAGTTAAGAATATTATATTCCATTTGTGCTAATAGATCCCCTGAAATGTTACACACTGTTCCTTTAGGTATATTTTGAATGCAGGACTTTTACTTGCACATTAATGGAGTATTTTAACAGTGTGACATTGTTATTTTTTACGTAAGTAAAGAGTCCATCACCTGCATATTCAGTACACACAGTTAAGTAGTGACAAGTTAGTGTGTCCCAATAGCCTTATTGAAACTGTCTACTGCAGTCTGTCTCACTATTGTGAGTGGTAGAATGTTTAATCGGTCAGATAACTTGCATGTGTAACCAGACCCAGGATGGCTTTATTTAGCCTGTGGAGGTGACATCAGTCACAGCGATGTGAAAGGTATTTCAGTCCTTCATGCCAACAGCCTCATAGTTCTGATGCCGTCAGGGTTGACTTTTAGCTGGCTGCAGGTAGCTTCACATATCTGACTTATGGTGTGTAGAGATGAGCAGGAACAATTGGACCGATGACGTTTACTTCAAGCTCGACATTTCTTTACCTCATGCTCCAATATTTAGTCAATGACTCCATACTTTTGACCACAAGGTCAGTTCCTATTATAACCCAGAAAAAAAAGACTCTCACGCTCAGTTGCTAAGTGTCAAGCAAAATTATGACTGCCTTGGTTTACGCCAAGAAACCGTCGTTGCCAGACCGTCTCAATAACAGAATAGCAGCACCTGGCATATCATTGTTACACGCATGTGCCAAACACACTTTTCTCTCATTAGCTGTTGAGGGATAGTAGTACATTTTGTTTATTGAAATAGTGAGTTTGGATTTATTATTTCCTCTTCCAGAGGAAATGTGGACACTTATTAAACACCTCATACTCAGGACATTTGTACAACAACGAAAAGAAGCCGGAAAAAGCAATAAAGAGGGGAAACCTAGAGAAGAATGGGGCAAGTAAGTGTGCCAGTTTTTAAGGAAGTTTAATCGGGGGACAACACCCTGCATTTGTCAAAGGCTTAACGAAGGTCGAAGGTCATGATGCAGACTTGACGAGGTGACAAAGTGCTCAGGTACTTCTCATGCTCAGCTGAAGCAGCAAGGCTCTCTTTCTTCCACAAGGGTCAGCCATAGCAAACTTTCTTCAACCGAGCCAAGGCACAGAGATGACTGAGGAAGACAGATGTGCTTGTTAAAAAAATATAGATTTATTGATTTATTTGAAATTAATGCCAATATCCACATTTGATTCGGTGCCTGCTGCGCTAGACTAAAGGGCAGTCATGGGAAAATCTGAGCTTTATACAAATAATTAGCACTGAGGATAAAATCGGATACATTTTGAGCAGACATCCATTTCCAGTTTAAAATAAATACTTCAGTGATTGTTCGCCCAATTTGTCCGCGACCACAATTTGTCGGGACAAATCTTATGACTGAGATACTTCCTTTCAAAATAGTGTTTAAGCAACCACTGAAATACGAAAATCAGCCCTTATTTTCAAATTAAAGGGCGAGCACGTTTACAGTCCACATTACAGAGATTCTTGATCAATTTGTAGCTTTCAAGTTATTTTATATCATTGCAACCACAAATGTTTAATTTTTCGGGTTGTTTAAAGTGCCCCAGGCTTAGCATAATGATTGAACATTGTATGTACTGGAAGCGTTCCACATTTTTATATTGTGGGATATCTGCAGTAGCAGCCTTTCACTGGTTTCCCTCAGTGGATTTAAGAGTAGGAAAGAGGATGGCCGTTAACTTTGTGTGTGTACTGACATCAGCCACTGACCAAGGCTGTCAAACAGACATCAAAACATGCACTTAGGCAAACTGCACACTCCCTTTTCCCACATCCCATCCCAGAGCCCTTTATGTTGTCCACACAATGGAAATCCAAACACACAAGAAAGATTTTTCCATGCAAATGTGAAATCCATACAGGAAAAAGAAAAATATGCAGTTCGAGATTCACCATGCGCCCAAAGAAAACAACACTCTGTAAAGTGCCTGCGCCGCCAGCCCGACAGCCTCCTGCCTTTCAATTATGCTGCCAGCAGTATATCAACTTGACAAATACTGAAGGATGTGACCTCTTGATCTGAGCTGAACCCAACCTTACCTCGAAACCGTGGTCAGTCTGGGTTTGACGGACAAAACTGTAATCCCTAAAAAAAAAGGGTTAGGTCATTGCAACCACATTCAGTAGCTCCAATCAAATGAATACATGATAAACAACTTTTCTAACATCTCTTTTTAAATACAGCTTAGTGAAATTCTGACGCAAACTCCGCTTTCGTGAATGAGATGTCGGGAAGGCCATCTGTAATTATATTCAATCACAGGGTGGGTCAGTGTTTGGATTAGCTCCACTTGTATCAGTTTGTAGATAATATGGACTTGTGTGGCATCTAATTTTCTCCCATAAATCTGCAAAACCGAAACAATCACCTGGTGTTTTATAGATGACATGACAGCGTCAGTGTAGTGCAGTCACATATTTTTATTTCACGTGGTCAACGTCATTTAAATTTATTTTTCTTGATGTTTTTCTTTTAACATTTGATGTAAACACTTGGCAGGAGATAGCATCGGCAGTCCCAGTGGGCAGGGGACAGGCTGTGGGAAAGTATATAACAGTGGCACTGAAATGATGATCACTCTTCAGATGGGACTAATTGTTGCTGTCTGAACACCTCCTCCCAGTCTTAGAGACACTGTCGTCGTCGTCTGAAACATGCTGATGTTAACAATCGTCTACTCATG
Source organism: Sebastiscus tertius (assembly GCA_916701665.1). NCBI lineage: Eukaryota > Metazoa > Chordata > Actinopteri > Perciformes > Sebastidae > Sebastiscus > Sebastiscus tertius. The sequence continues at coordinate 46,564 of CAKAOH010023488.1, read as the reverse complement.
TACAGTACGCTGCAGTCCCTCAGCGCCAGAGGTTACAAAGCTGCTTGGCTTTGGAAACCTCATCAGTAACTATGCACATTTCTCAGCCCGCAAGGAGATGGAGACAAATAAATGTCTCTGTTAACAAGCAACTGACTTGATTTAAAAAAAAAAAAAAAAAAAAATCAAAGTTATTATTTTGTTATTTGTCACTTTAGATCGAAATCCTGAAATTTTGGATGAAATCTGTTTCAGTGAAGCCACTCACATCACAATCCAGGCTGTTTTCATACACTATTCATAGCTATAACTATGAAAATGAATGCACTATAACCCACACAATCAATTTGTATGTCATCCAGGTAAAGGACAGGCGACATAGTATAATGAGCGACAAAGTCTGTGTACAGTATGGATGAGGTTGCGGTGGGTAGAAAAGAACGTTCACCCTGGAGACAGATGTTCATGTCTCTTGTGAACCTAGAAGTCAATGTTGACTTATGTAACTTCCTTACACCACTTCTGTAGTTATTTTAACCTAAACCACAATCTTTTCCTAAACCTAACCAAGTAGTTTTGTTGCCTAAACACCGCAAGGGCTTGTGCAGGTGCACTGATCGCTTGTGTTGCCGGACATTTGTAGGAAAACGCACGAAAAATAACAAAATAACTTTTCATAAGATATCACACGAACCGTTGTATGATAATTCGCTGCACGATCCCACCAGTGTTGGCTCAGACTCCGCATCCACACACACCTCAGTACAAAGTAGCATACATTGCTCCACAAAAAGACATTATTAAAAACTTAACTCTCTTTCTCCTCATCCTCATCTGCTCACAAATTTGCTGGCTTCCATGCACATCAACTTATAAATGAAACGCTGATTTCAGTAGCCTCCATGTTTACTTCCGTTCAACCGCGTGCTGCATGCGACGTCTTTGTTATTGTTCTTTTGCACGTGTGGATCAGTTCAGGACGGTGATATTGGCCACATTTAAAAAAATAATATGAACAGCCAAAAACATGGGATCTGAGTAATAAATCTGAATTGAGCGCTAAGACTTGCAGTGTGAACGTAACCTTAGTGTCCAATAGTATGCAGATGCTATTCAACACTGCAAAAACAGGAAAAATATAAAAGAAAAACAGTAATGTGCAATATTAATAATTAAGATATTAGTTTTGGCATGTGGCCCCACGTCCTCCCTTGAGAGCGCAGAGTGAAGCAAATACTACAATCCTCTTAGGAAAGATATACATGTCATCAAATTTTAAGACACTGCATGTTTAAGACTTGACCCTTTTAAGTTCACAGAAGTGTTCAGAGGTTCCTCCTGTAAATTTGATTGGCACCGCCATAAAATGAAAAGGACCTATTGGCAGGGGCACCTCTGACAAATTGTAAATCAGCTGAGTTCACCTCTTCAAACATGTAACACTTGTGAATGAGTCACAAAACTTCACTATGGATCTGCCAAACACATTTACGTGCTCAGCCAGTTTGCCAAATACAACACATGGATCCACAAGAGTGCGAGTGAGGCCTGCACATCCGTATTAAAAAACCCTGAGGAAATTCTCTTCAGTTTTATTTTAAAAGGTTAGGAAACAACTTTTACTAAAAAAGAAATAATATAATCTTGATGCACTTAAAATCCAGACCTTTTTAATCCATAAAAGAGAGTAAATAAAAGTGAGGAAAGAGCAGATTAACAGGCTTGTCTCCAGGCTGTCTTGTATTAAATGAGAATGAGATTTTTGGCACTTTTTGGCACTTCTAACCATCTTCTATCAGCCAACCACTCACTCAGCAATTACATATTTGAGTAACTGAAGTGCAGGTTAATACATGTGATGACTGACTTTTCATTCAGTTATAGCTGCTCTTTTATTTATTACATCTCCTTCATCTTCTTTCACTTGTGTGTATTGCTCTCTAGTTAACAATTGATTACGTTTACATACACAAAATATTCAGATTTTTACCCTTATGAAAAAGACAATATTCCTATCAAGCTGTTTATATCGCTAATGAAAATGAATATTCCACCAATATTCCCGTTTACATGCAGCCATGCATACTTCGATTAACGTAACCGTGTGATGTGGCGTGACGATATTTGTGCGTATCCAAAAACCTGTTGATAAGTCTTTCATAATGTTGTAGGTATGTAGGTATGTTTCTCCTTCCGAACACAAATGTGGGCTTTTGTTTTGGACATGCATCTCTACCCCAGCCTTGCAAACTGTTTGTCTCAAACCGGTCTCATGGGAAGGCGTATAAATAGCACAACATTACAAAGACTTTCGGCGTGTCATGAGAACACATTTTAGCCTGTTCGTGTGCCATTTGTACTTCTCTTTCGCATGTCATTTGTATGCCACGCAACAAAACTAAAGTAACAGCCGCAATTAGGTTAAGGCAACAAAACCACTTAGGTTTGGGAAAAACGTCATGGTTGGACTTAAAATACTTGTAAACTAAGTAAAATATGAATGCAAACAATGTAACGGAAGTACGGGAAACACGTCACAAATGTCATTGAACAAACATAACAAGCGTCACTAACTTCAAAATAACTTAACAATACTTTGGGACACCGGTCTTGAAAACCAGTCTCCTGGTTGAGTCCTGTGTTTGTTGGAACTACTAACTACACTGCACTGTACAAACTAATAGGTTTGTACAGTGAAAATGACACAGAACGTTGTGAACATGGGACACGAACGAACAGCTGATTTTAACGTGACGCATGGACACGAACAGCGGCCTACTGGATGAAAACCCTGTGTTTGTTGGACCCATCCACCTCACTTTCCGCTCCCCCGACGTGTCTCTTTTCACTCGTTAAACTATGTCACCACACTCCCAGCACACGGCTCCCTGTGGGTTTACGGTTGCTGCGGATGATTTTAACATTGTAGTTAATGGAGAGCCCGGTGCATTTCATACTGCCGCTAAAGGGTGCCTTCTACGGCAGTATCGGACACCGATGGCCATGACAAAGCCTCTATATTTGATGCCCTGGGAATGAGAACGGGATGAGTTTTCAGTGGGTTCACAGCTACTTCTCAGTTTCAACACGTGAAGTTCAGCTACAGGCATACAGTTATCAAACATACAGGTAGTATTTCACAACTAATTTCTGCTCTGCACCTGACCGACCTGAAAGGTACAGTAATATTAGGTTATTATGATAAAAGCTACATGTATCTTTAAAATATATATACATAGTTTTAGTTCATCAATTTTAGACATAGTCAATTAGCATATTTCCATTAAATAGAGAATAAAGGAACATTGTTACCAAAGGAGGAGGATCTGAACCCTGGCAGAATCAAATCTTCTAGGTAAGATTTCGAATCCCTTATGCCACACACAGGGTAAGTACTGTATTTATATAACATACACGTCCCAGGACATATAGTGGATGTGAAATGGACTTATCCAGCAGAGAAAACACGCCACTTTCTCTGCCATCAAACTGGAGAGATTTAAGAACGTGGCCTCAGACTTGGCACAAATATGGAGGACAGTCACGAAGCTGAATGTGGGCAATAAACAACAAGTCACGCAAACGTACACTTCACATGCAACACAGTTGGTGATTCACTTAACCGTCTGGCTGAAATTTTATTCCCCTTGGCCTCGGTTACACATGGCATCATTTCTTATTACAGCAGAGTACAGACAAACACACGAGTGAAGCTGAATGCAGGTTATCAATATAACACTCACAAATTACACCATGCAGGGAGAATCCAAGTAAACCACTCTGACTGCCAACTTCATTTGAGACAATGGAAACCTTTTGGTCTCCCCTCCCTTTAGAGCAGTCAGAACACTGCTCCCTCCTTACGTCAGCACCGCTCCCCTATTAAAACAATATACGAAAGACTTTGCGCAAAGGCCATTAATGACTGGAGGAATTAATATCGAGCCACGGCCGTGTCTCAAAGGGTTATGTCGACTTCCCACACTATGAGAGCGTGCTGCAGTGCCCGGCAGGCCTCTGTGACCACCAGCGTTGTCAGGACACAAACGTTAACATGAGGACCTACATGATGCCTTTCATATCAAACAATTACAAGCTCGCTTCTGCCAACCAGCTGGGAAGGGAAGGGCTCGACAGAGATAACACAATTACATACAGTGGACAAGTAATATCGGAGATGCTGTAGGACAGCAACAGAGATATGAAGGACGAGAGCCAACTACGTCTCAAATCACCCTTTTCCTAAACACATTAGGGTTTCTTGTAGGTGCTTAAGTCATTTTTTAAATGATAAACATTTGTTGGTTCCTGCTCGTCCATTGTCAAGATCTTCTCCTTTTCATATCTTTATAAACTGCATCCCTTTAGGCTTATTGAACTGTTTTAACTAAAATAAGAAAATGGAAGATGAAACCTTAAGGTTTGTGAACATGGAGTAGGCATCTTTTTATACTTTTGATACTTTATAGTCTAAACAACTAGTCGATTAATTGAAAATAAAATAAAAAAATCAGTCAGTTGATGTTAGAACATGTTTCTAAATCTCTTTATTTTTTTTATAAAATGATAACTATATGATTTGATTTTATTATTATTGTGTCATGCATGAATAATATGCCCAGCCCAAACGGGCTTACAAGACACCATTATTTAGAAAATAAAGAAAAGACAAAGGCAGAAACCAGAGTAGCAGTATAAATTACAAATAATACTAAACAAATAAACCATCCTGACATTTTTTCCAAGCTTTGATTCAAATTAAATAGTAATTTATAATATAATATAATATAATATAATAATAATTCCATTTTGTCATCATTGGAGCACCAAACATTTCTGGATTTTGAACAGACATTTCATTTGAAATAGAAGCTCTTAACTCATCATGATGTGGACAAAACAAAAGAAAATGTGATTCGCTTTCAACTTCTCCTAACTCGCATACTTCGCACAACCTGTTGTCCTCCTGGATGTTTTTAAATCTACTGACTTCAAGTGCCGGAGGAAGGATTCCTGTTCTTAACTGTGCAACTAAAGACCTTTGACTCCTTGATATGTTTGCAAGAACATAAGATTCAGTGCCATAATTGTGCTTGATTTGAATATACTGTATGTACGTCATTTTAGTTTTAACAATATATCTTTCGACCATTTCTAGCAAGTAACTTTCTTCTAATTGTGTTCATGCTAAAAGATGAATCATGCTAAAAGATAAATTATAATATAAATGATTAAATTGTATCAGCAATGACACAGTGACATCAAGAAGAAATACATGAATAGAAAATAACGTCTGTCTGAAAGGTGGGAAAAAACATTAAAAACAAATCTGAAATAGGGAAGCAGAGTTTGTAAACTGGTTGGCTGTGACATACTGTAAAGTAGGCTATTTGTAGTGAATGGGCTAAAGCATGCACATCTATCTTTTAAAAATTTTTCTTTATGTTTTAGTAGTTCTGAATCACACTTAAATCCACCAACATTTTTGGGTTACAGGTGAGTTGATTTACAGCATTGTAGGTTATAGTAACATCTTCTAACGTTACAAATCTGAGTGTATTAGCTATTGAAATATTCTGGCCGCATACCAGAACGGCTTGAAAGATTCATGTCGTGTTTATGATGGAGTTAGCAGCCTTCTGGCCCCCGGGTTCAAAGAACCATCCTGAAACAAAGGAAGACGGGGAATGACCTGACCCGGCTCTGCAGTGTGAAATCACTCCCAGGTCACATGTGTTTTTGTTCATCCTCTTCACCTTGAGGTTTTAGAAGATGGAGCAGATAGCACGCAACGCTGCACCAGACCTGCTAAAGGCCACCTCGCCGGTCCAGATGCACTCTTTCATCTTTTTTTAGAAGCCCAGTTGCGGTAACGATGATTTCTACACTGACAGAAAGCCTGTGTATGATCACAGCATGCGGCTGCTCGGGGACAGAACAGGCATGCGGTTTATTATTCTGAATCTGGAGAATATTTCATGGAAATATTCTCTGCTAGTCATGGGGTGAAAACCTTTCACGCTATTATTGACAACTTCTCTGCTGCGAGCCAAGTGACTCCTCCAGTTTTCACAGTTAGGCCCATGTGTGCATATTGCAAAATAATAATTGTCCAATTTATCATGTTGGTGGGATGGTGAAATACTGTGGATATATAAAACTGATAGGGTCAGTAGTTGACAGTAGACAGTCCACCGCCCCATCGAGATCAAATGAGTGCCATTATGCACTGAATCTACTCAAGTTGTTGGTGATAAGAGAAGCACAGTGAGGCTCTCCAGACCAGCTCCGCTGTCCCTGCTCAGATAAATGGCTTCCTCTTTTGAAAGGTCCCACTCCTCATTTGGATAAGCAGCATAATCAGCAAAACACTTTTAAAACTATTCCCTCATTAATGTTTGAAGCAGGGCATCCTTGTTTGCACCCTAAGTCAATTTGGACATAGTCCATGCTCCGTTGAACCTTTGAAGAGTTGAAGCTTCATTGTTCACGAGCAAATGGGTTTAGAAAGATGTCAGTCACTCCAATTATTTTGGCTTTGACATAAATAACATAAAACAGGAATTCTGTTTCTGAAAATTAAAAGAAAAAAAAAGAAAAGAAATCTGGCTTTGTGTTTTATGTCAGAATTACAAAGGAACATCACAGCTGCAGATTCACATTTTTTAAATGAGACAATCCTTTTAAGTTTTCATTTACATAACTTTCAAGTCTCGCAACAGACAGGCCGAAACAGCAAGACATAATTTAGAGTGAAAACAGAACTTAATGACTATCAAAAGCAGATGGCAGAGGAATGTCTCAAAATGCTGAAAAGATGTCCAAATATAGAGACCTATTCTGCTCTTCTCATTGATGTTAAATTTAAAATATTATGTATATGAAAATATTTATGAACCATATGTAATCCTACTATTGAGTGTTTTAAACAGCCCTGTCTCCTAAAAATTGCGTTCCCATACAACGAAACTAGATTGTTAATTATGTTCTGAGGGAAACATATTTTGATGAAGATTATGTTAATTTTTGACGTATCACAAATATGATTGTAATGATGTATAGGGAGGAGGTCGGGGTGGTGGATGGGTCAAACAAACACAGGACTTTAACCCAGGAGTTCACTGTTTGTGTCCTGTGTGAAACTAAAAGTATACTAAGAGTAATTTTAAGCCAAACCATGATATTTTTTTTTACTTAACCTAATCAAGTAATTTTGTTGCCTAAACCTAATGAAGTAGTTTTGTTGTGTTTTTTGTTTTGTTTCAATTTACAACGTTAACCACGTGTTTAATACAGTTTAAAATGGCGATGGAAATCCGGAAGAAAATACGTTTCCCTCTAAATGTAATTGAGAATCCCGTTTGGGAACATAATTTTGTAGGAGACTGGGTTGGTTTTAAGACATTTTAAATACCTGAAAGGCCTCTCATCGCTTAACAAGTGTCTTATGTTGAATACAACAACACAAATGTGCTGAAGATTATTTTACTAACTTCAGATGTAGTGCTTTACACCATCACATTTATTCCGATAACTCTTTTAACATCAAAAACATTTGAAACATTTAATTTAGTGAAGATTAACTTCTCCATTGTTAGCAACCATCAGATGATGTCAAATTAAAAGCACCCAACACGAGGTACCCTGCTGTTTTCAATTACACTCTACAGTTATCCGGACAAACTGAAATACAATACAACATATGGCTATACTTAAAATTTGTGCTGTGGCTAACTCATCTGAGTTATATTTCTGAAGAAGAAATTATTTCATCCAGTTGTAAACACTTTTTTTATGTCAGTGAGGCAATGTAGTTATATTTGTTTATATGTAAAAAATAATTAGTTTGGAAAATAGGAAAAAAATTACAAAAACAAAATTGTGAAATGTGAACAATATTACGTCTACATGACTGCAAATAGCCAATACAATGTAGGGATTATTTCTAAACAATAACCCAATAACTGTAAAGCTGATTTCAGTTTGGAAAGGAGCATGTAATGGACTGCAAATAGAAGAGAAAATTACACCCCAAAAAGGAGAAATTTTATATTTTTCCATCTCCAAAAAGAGTATTTCCAAATACTGATTTTGAATTTGCATTGTTGGTACAGTTAACTCTTTTTGGTGGAATTCAGCACACATTTCTCCTACTGTGTTGTACCAAGACACAGAGGAAATCTTAACAGAAATGTAGATTTTGGTAAATTTAGCTGGTAATATACTGCCGTTTTGAGAACATGTGAGTGCACAGACCTCACAGCCTGTAGACGAAAGCAAGTAAACGTATGAATGATGTCAGAGGTTACATTTTGTGACCTGGTTTGGGTCTGTTTTCTTTGTCGAATGTTCTTCCTCCTTTCAGGAAGTGAGGCTGCAGAGGGGCGGTGGCTAGTTAGTGAGACGAGGCTCACCTTGGCTGCTACGCTGGGGACCTGCTCCTTCCTGTTCTCTTTCTTTGCATTGATTTTGTTGTTGTTCATTTTGATGAAAACCTTTTTTTTCCCCATCAAAGCTACACATGTGATCTCCTTCCATTTGTCTGACCCTTGAGCCAGCTCATAAATGGTGTACTGCATTCAAAAACTCATTCTACCCTTTAGTAATATCTAATTAAGACACACATCAGTTCATTAATCAAACCATCTTTTAACTGGGCATAAAGCAAACAGAAATGTCCCTCAGTTTAATTTCTCAGATGACAATTTGCTCCCCTTTCCATCTCCAGATATCTATTCTCCACATGCACCAATGTGTTCTGAATGAAGTGAAATGTGTAAGAAAACATCAGTAAATGGGCTTGAGGTCCTCCAAATGTAGCGGCCTCACACAAATCTACAATGTGATCTTGTGATGTGTTATTGTTCGCCAAGTCATCACGGTCAAACATTTGTAAGGCTGTTGATTGGTATCTGTAGTGACTGTTTTTGACTGCAGAAATGGTGAAAAAAAACTTAAACATGTAACATGTGACCACTAATGTATGATCAGTACATTGTGATTATAATTTTCTGTTGGCAAGAAATACATCCCTTGTGTGCATGAGTCTTCTCCTGGTGCGCCAGTTTTCTCCCACATCGTACAGAAATATATATCAGATGGCCTGCAGACTTTTAGAAATGTAACATTTTTCTCATTGACCTTTAGTCTGTATCTCCTGACGGAAAGAACAGAACATTTTCATTATTATTATAATGCTTGCTGGAAGTGAGGTTGGCCGGGCAACAGGTGCTGCCACACATCACCGCAAATGAGTTGATTTTATTTCATTAAAGGGTTTATCAGTAATGTACTGCAGTTAGTTTAGATAGACCTCTGAGATCTGCGTGATCGTTGGCAATACCAGCCAATATATTACGGTCTTTCAGAGGCTCGTTTTTAAAGCTACAGTGAAATCTAAGGAATCCATTGGTACCAACCATGGAGGGTGAATAAGGCTCCAAAGTTAGGCTAAATTTTGGCAAGGGGAAAACTGCCATGGCCATTTTCACAGGGGTCCCTTGACCTCTGACCTCAAAATATGTGAGTGAAATTGGGTTCTATGGGTACCCAAGAATCTTCCCTTTACAGACATGCCCACTTTATGCTAGTTAAATGGGAAAAACATGCATGTTTGCCTATTCTAAAATGGTGTGTCTATGTGTATATTTCTGCACACTGGGGTCCCTAAACAGTCTTGGAATTGCATAAATTTGGTATCACTGTTGTGGATCCAATGAGCCTGATTGTATTCATGTGTGATGATGTTAGTCCCCATAGTTGCCATTTCACATTGTGAGACCATTTCTTTAAGATTTGACCCCACTGTATAAAATGATGACCTGTGGTGATCTCTAGGATAATCACAGCCTCATGAAACTTTACAGCCACAAATTAGAGACCTAGAGAATTTAGAGGATGGATAGCTTTCCTAGGTAGATTGACAATAAGGGGGTTTCTAAGCAGTTTCCTGAACACAAGTGCTCGCCATCCAATCACCGAAAAATGCGATTCTTGCAGAAATTTCAAAATGTCCCAAGTTTTTGATACCAAATCACAGCATGGCTTTTTCTATGGTGTTCCTCAAGGTCTTGGTGTCTTAATGTGGTATTTTGGAGGGATTTTTGACCATTTCTATCAATTATACTGATGTGCATCTCGATGATTTCAGTCTATGGCTTATGGGGCTCTGATGTGACTTCAGTGTGGCGTGCAGGGGATGAGAGGCATCGTTCATAATACTGAGTAGTTTCCTCAGCATCCTCTTCTCTGACACCTCCAAGACTCCAGTTCCACTCTCAGGACAGAACCAGCTTTCCTGATGAGTTTATTTAGTCTATTAGTCTATTGAATTAGCTGTAATTACTTAAACTTAAAGTAAGACTGTATAGTTAAGTGAGTTATGACAGGCTCCTCGACCATAGCGCAACTTTTTATAGTAGAGAAAAAGGCCTTCTTTTACCCCCCTCTTCTTCATTTTGCTTTTAATCTGCATTGACGCTGTTGCGCAGCATATAAGCCAGTCATAACACAGTTTTGGAAAAGGGCGTAGACTTAACAGTAACAGATTAAATTTATGGACACAATGGTCTAAAACGGAGCCCACCCCTGACTGTCAAAACTAAATGAAACTTGAGCGCAGAGAAAAGTTCACCGAGTAGTTGTGTGTCAGGAGTGAACTTTTGCCGGGTCGTCCAGTTTGTGTGCACACGAAGACATGAACTTTTATTCCCATGCATGTAACATTGCTCGCTATGGAGGAAGACCTGCCATCGTGCTTTACCTGTGTGCCTGATTTTCCCTCTCGCTCGTCGTGATACGGAAACGTCATCATAAATTAGCTCTGGATTTGATTGCCTGTAGACGCATCAAAGCACTGGCAACACTTGTGTGGTGTGAACTCAAAAATGTAACAAACACCAAAGAAACTCTCTCCAAATTCTAGAAAAAAAAAAGCATCTCACTGATTTTCTGATATTATTTCGTAATATGTTCTACCGTCAACGAATTGTGCAATAATTGGTTTCAGAGAAAATTATTACAGAATCATTGGTGGGGGGCTTTTTTGATAGGAACAACTGCAATATCTGGATGCAAATAAAGTGAGATTATGGGACTGAGGATATGAGAAAATGTGAGAAAATCATAGCTCCTTTAATTGAATTTGTCTCGTAGCTGTCAGGCTACAGTTACATTTTCTTCCCCATTTCACAGCCCATCCATCATGGTGATACAGTTGTGAATTACATTGAGTATACAGTATCTTCTCATTACATGTGCTGTTAATGCTCATTTAGATATCGTCTTCCCTCTCCTGGATTCATAGTTGTGTTTCTTGAGTCAGTCGGACCGAGGAGCCGTCACGCCGCTCCTGATTGTTTTCTCAGCTGGCCGGCCGAGCGTCCACGGTCACTGTCATATCCTCAGCCTGTGGTCTCCGCATCTTTAGACAGGAAGATAAATGCGAGTGCTATGGGCAGCATCATTATTAATGAAAAGTGACATCATCGCGTGGTCTGCTTAACAGCAATCAGGCCTCTCTCTCTCTGCAACACTCAATGCAATCCAGATGTCCGTTTGATTAAAGGCTTAAACGAGATTGGAGAGGGTGAGAAGGGGGGGAGGCGAAGCGTAGGTCGACCCCTGGATTCTAAGGCAAAAAGTTTTATAAATTTCTCTTAAAATAAAAAACACATGGATGGAAACCCCACCCCCAACAACCCTTCTCCTACCCGTTTCTTCTCTGATGGTCGTCACCTGGTTTCAAGCAGCAGCGCTTACTAATCTACACGAAAATTCCTGTCTAATTGGACCTGCTACTTATTGGAAGACATTACATATTTCCTACTCCTAACAGTTGTGGGAAATTCACACACTGACGTTTTCACACCGCTGGAAGCTTATTGGACAGTCAAAGCTTACTTGCAGGGATGCCATTTGTTCTAATCAATGGTTTTAGCCTTCTAGCAGCACAGCTCTAGGGATGGCAGTGCTGTTCTGTCCAGACTGAAATATCTCAACTACTATCGGAGGGATTGCCAACCCATTTGGTACAAATATTCATGTTCCCCAGAGGATGAAGCCTACTAACTTTGTTGATCCCCCGACTTTTCCTTTAGCGCCATCAAGAGGTCAATGTCTTCACTCATCCGGTGAAATATCTCAACACCTACTGGATGGATTAGCATAACACTTTGTGATGCCCGACTTATCCTTTAGCGCCAATATGAGGTTGACTTTTGTGGTATTGAGTGAAGTATTGGATGGATTGCCATGATCATCTTTTTTAAAGAGGACCTATTATGCTTATTTTCAGGTACATACTTGTATTTGGGGTTTCTACTTGAACATTTTTACATGTTTTAATGTTCAAAAAACACGTTAGTTTTCTCATACCGGCTGTGCTGCAGCACATGTTTTCACCCTCTGTCTGAAACGCTCTGTTTGACCTCCTGACCCCCTCCTGAAAAGCCCAGTGTACTCTGATGGGTCAGCTGGCCCACTGTTGTGATTGGTCAACCCAGCCAAACCTTTCAGTCTCTGCTCCAGCTCCGCTCTAACAATCTTTGTTTGAGGGAATGCCAAACTAGTCGTTATACAAATGTCTTACTTGGTGACATCACCACGTTACGGAAGAAAAGGCAGGACTTCAAGCAAGGCATTTCAGGCAGTTCAGCAGCAGTGTTTCTGTGGGGAGAGTAACTCCTTTCTGCATTTGACTTTGGGGCTTTGTAACTTTGTAGGCCTTCCACATGCACAAAAAGCACTATATAACACACTAAAGGAAAGGGGAAAAGCACAAAAGCATAATAAGTCCTCTTTAATCAGCAGGAAAAAAGTTCTGTAATGGTTTAAATTCTTATAACTTATATTGATTGTTTCCTTCACTCTAGCTTATCTAGTTATATATCAGATTTCAGCCACTATTTTACTAGAAAAACTGTTGAATATGTCATGTCTGTGAAAATTGCAATGGTGGTGAACAGTCAAAACCAATTGTGTACTGTCTCAAACTGCACTGGTATGAGAGGAGAAATGGGACGTGATTTTGATCTACCTCATTTTCTCTCAAAATAACATTTGGTCCAAATCCTAAGGTGAGGAGGCCTTGAAAGCCTCACAGCGACAGATGCAGTCATCTGGCAGCGCCACCAGGGACTCGCCTCCTGTCCAGCAAAGAGGGATTTAGGTAAACTCGAGAAAACAAAAAACATAAAAACACACCTGTCACAGGCCAGGATGAATTAAGTCTACCACGTTTTTTCCCCTTCTCTCCCCAACCAGCATTTGACCTGTGCTGGCCACAAAAAGACGCAGGCGGTTTGGACCGACTGCAACCTGAACTGCCACATAAAATGACTCACCTGACGCTGACTGGGCGTGACTGCCCTCAGCTCACATTTTCCCCCACCAATTTTTATGAGAGAAAAGCCAAGGTTGAAACTGAAGCACAAACCCACCCAGTGCTTCTTGGCCCACTTGTTTTCTTTAGCGTAAATGTTGCTGATGCAGGATGGATAGAGGGATGAAAAATGAGAATCAGTGACTCACTATATTTGCTTTATTCCATTAATGGCAGGCATGGTATTTATCATGTTACTATGGTGGCTCTGAGGGGATCCCGAGCTGTGTGCCATGATGTTTTCCACCATGTTTCAGGGGTCAACGGAAAGACCTAAATACCACTAAAAGTTATATTTCTGTTTTGTTTTGACTGCACAGGTACCAAACAAACCTGCAGTGAGTGCCTTGAAGAAAACACTGGGAAACTCCCTTTTCTGTGTGTCAAACTCTCCCATTCTCTGTGGGCCAAATGTTATACAGGGGAAACCATCACTCACTGTCTGTGCTCTGTCAAGAGGATTGCAATGATGCTGTCTGTTGGTGTAAGCTTGACGGGTGCCACACATGTCGGCTGTGGGGGTGGAGGACCATGAGACACCTTGAGCCAGTCGCACAGAGAAAGGTGGTGCAGCAGGAGGTAAGAGATGACCTAAAGTGAAAACACTGAACAGGGAGTGTGTGAGGCCTGTCCATCAACATGTTTGTGTGTTTGTTTTACCAATTTGTTTAGTTCTCTGCATGCTGTCTGCCGTCTTATACGAGGGGAAACATTTTCATATTTTCCCCTCATTTTGAAGGGAATACCTCTTACAACAAAATGCATATAACACTCTGGTCTGGAATAGTCAATAACTCGCTTAAGACCTCCAATAATTTAATCTTTCATATAATCAAGATTTCCGAATTGCAGCTGGCACCAAACAAGTTTATCGACCCACCATTTGTTCCCAATTTGATTTGTTGCTACAGTTACTATCCAAATCGTTTCCTAGTCATTGTCAATGATGCTGCTGAGACAATCTGACATTTTGAGACTACAGCGAGATCTCATTTAAAGTATGTCTGTGATTTTACTCATAATTAATGCTGATCTGTCCATGTGCTCTCATTAAAAGAAATCTTTAACAGGGTAGTTGTGGCACATCAAATATTATGTTTAGGTGTAGGATAGCAGATTCAGCGAAGGAAAGAGCAGAGAGGATTCGATCTGATGAAGACTATAGAGTCAAAATATTTTATATTTTTTTATATATATCCTGTACGCCATGTAGTCTGTACAGATTGCAATGTAAATGCATCTGTGTGCTATACGCTCAGAGCTAGTGACGTAAAAAGTGAGAGAATGCTTATGGCGGGCGGGAGGGGAGGTGGACTCCAACAAATACGAGACTTTCAACCAGGAGTACAGTTTTGTATGTTACGTTTGTGACGTGTTTTCTGCACTTATGTTACCTTGTTTCCATACGTACAGTATTTTCCGTACTTATTTTAAGCCCAACCATGACATTTTTCCTAAACGTAAGTGGTTTCGTTGCCTCAATCCAACTGCGGATGTTACCATAGTTTTGACGCATGGCGTACAAATGACATGCGAAAAGCCTAAAATGCGTCGTCATGACACGCAGAATGTTGATGTAATATCGTGTCATTTATACGCTTTCCTGTGAGACCGGTTTGATGAAGTTTAGAATGTTCAGTTTTTGTTTAAATGGTTGGTGTTGATTCAACTTTTAATTTTGGAGGCCATATTTTGTGATGCTGTTGAATTGTATTGCCTTATACTGACAGGTGTTTCTATTATTTTGTCCACCTCATTATCGGGTGCATAACAAAGAACACATGCATAATGCAGGATTCATTGCATGACTGTTGAATTAGTCTGAATTAGTTTGAGCTACCTAATGAACTGGCAGCTGTGTGTATTTGGTTAAAAGATATGGCAACTTTCTGGCGACCACAGAAATGTGAACATTATGCCATACTATACCAAATCAAATATCATAAAAACATCTTTTCTGTTTTATGTGAAAGATATCTTAACCAAACCCTTTAAATGAGGGGAAACATAAATATTTAAAATGTTAAATTTAGCATGATAAATATTTGAACTGCTACAGCGATTTTGAAAAGACTGCATCATTAAAAACAGCAAAACACAACAAATAGCTTTATCTCTGTGTAGACATCTTAAATATATGTTATCAGGGGAGACTTCTGCTTTCTAAACACAGCCAAATCTCTCTTTCCTCTCTGGTCCGAAGAGACACGCAAAGCAGCCCTCTGGTCTCAGGATGTCTGTCCCCTGTTTGAAGTTTATCTAACTACCATATGTATTTGTTTTTCCCAGCAGAGTAAATGATGATGCTCTCTGTCCACTTATCATCCGCCCCCCCACCACTGTGTGCATGTTATTTATTATGAAATGACACCTCGCTGTCCGGAGAGCCTACTGCAGTGGGCATGATTCATAGAGGCGGACTATGAGACACAGGAAGACCATTAAAAACCCTATCAACATCATGTCACAGTTGGTGGACCACGAGGAGGAAACTGGAGAAGTTTTATGTTCAAGCCTTGTTTTACTAATGGGGAGTCCAGATCAAGACACTATAATCCAACCGTTATCCCGAATGTTAACGAAATAGACATTTTGGAAAATATACAATTTGGTTTCTTGCTGAGATTTAGATGATAAGATCGATACCACTCTTGTGTGTGTATGGTAAATATGACGCTACAACTGGATAGCTTAGCTTAGCATAAAGACTGGAAGCCCCCTTGACTAGCTCTCTCCACAACCCAGTCGCCAGAATAAAGCGTTGTACGTTTCTACAAAACACTGATACGTTAAATGTCAACGTTTCTGAACCAAAAATATGTTTCATGTCAACATTTCTACATAGGTTATACCTGTATATCAACATTATAGTGTTTTCACAGCTCGTGGCGCTTTTGCTGTTTCAAAACTGCATTCTTTTATATGTTTAGGTTTAGGCAACAAAACTATTTGATTAGGTTTAGTCTTGAAAAGATAACATTTTGGGTTCAAATACATTACTTTTGGCTTCACGCGGGACACAAACAGCGGCCTCCCGGCCATGTTTGACCCATCCATCCACCCCAGCCTCCTCTGTATGCGGACTTTGATTGAACGTATTCGTCAAATACAAATCCTTTAAAACATAATTAACAATGCAGTTTCTTTGTATTGGAACGTAATGTTTAGGAGACAGGGCTTCTGTCTGATGGTAACAAAATCTGCATATTATATTCTCTAAAGCTCACCAATTAACATGCTTCCAGTCTTTATGCTAAGCTAGGCTAACCGGCTGCTTGATGTAGCTTCATATTTAAATAATAATAATACATTTTATTGATAGAGCGCTTTTCACGGCACTCAAAGGCACTCAACCTTTTTATAGTGAGATTAATCCGCATGTCACTATATTTTTTTTAACTGTTGTTTTTGTCGTGAATACTTTCACACAGAACGCGAATATTGCGCAGCGAAAAAGCGCCATAATTTTTTTCGGAATGAGGTCGATTTTTCTGAGCTTTTGCACCGTGAATAAAGGCATCAACTAATCACATTGTGCAGAACGGGCATATTCAATACATACACTATTTGTACAACAACATGGAGGCTCCGTAGTCCGAACCAGGATAGCGAACTTTATTAGTCCTTTCAATCTTGACAAAGGCAGCGCAGACCAGATCTACTCCTTCCATTCTTACCTTTCACAATAAAAGCCCTGGACATATACACTTTATAACTGTTTACCAGAGGCAAATTCACTCAAAGCATTTTGCTAAAAGGAAACTCAATAAAATAACTTACAGTAGTTTAGCAATACAACAATTTACCTCAGACAGACTGCCAGATGCTGATCTAGGTCAGTAGAATCCGGGTTTTGGCCTCTGCCTGGTGAATCTATTCAAAACTTTTATTGAAAAAGTGTTGCAAATGCCGCAAAATCGCATTGCAGCCGGTATGAATAGTTTTTAAATACTCAACTGTGAATATTTTGCATTTGCATGTTATTTGTTCGTCACACCCCCGATGGGTGAAGGCCTGAACTGTCAACAAGAAAGTGAATTAGCATATTTTCCGAAATGTAAAACTATTCCTGTTGAATACTGCACAAACACAGATATTTATAAAATTCTTCTCTGTTTGAGTGTGTGTAAAGACAGAAATTATCAATATGGCAATACTGAAACTATTACAGAAACTCATGAATGGTCTTGGCAAATACACAGAAAATACCCTGACAGATGCAGATGCCTGAGCTCAAATGGCATCAGTCGGAGTTGAAAAGCATTCAGCATGCAATGTTTATGAAACTAAATCCTTAAGAGCCCAGAAATTTCAGCTCAGTGATAAATTTCCTTTTTGGATTGTTTCAATCTTCGAATGCACTTAGATACACATTCTGGCTGCTTTGAAGACTGAAGGTGGACATATGGCTTTCCCTTTCCTCCCTTCAATTTACTGATACATACCAGGTGTTACACTTTTCATGTTCTCAAGATAAAGGTTTCATTCCTGGAAGAAAAGAAAGAAAAAAACACACACATATTGGTTTGCTACAGTGAAAGAGGCTGCCTTTTTTCCCCCAAAATTATATTTTGCTACCCTGTGGCAGAAATGAATTCTAATTTCTTTGTCTAAGAGGAAAAGGGGTCTACTGCGTCCCATGTGGCCCTCAGATGTTTCTGTTATTACCACCGTGCTAAGACAATTTATTACAGCAGAGTTCCAGGATACAAAGTGAAGGAAAGATGCATGAATTTTCTCCCAGGATGTGCTGCGAAGGCCAAAAGTGCAATGGACAAAGTGAACAAAAGCAGCCACATGAAAGCATTGGATAATGAACATATAAGAGGGAAGGAATGAGAGGCTTTTTTTATTGCCTGTCAGGTTGTGCTGATGGGTGTCTCCTTTAAGGGTGGTCAATATCACACGCTTCACAGAAAAATGCATGGAAAATGTGGGGTGAAGTTATGGTATTGTGAATTTATCACAGCGATACACTCAAAGCTGTCGTACCAGTTTGTTATGGAAGGAAAAAAAACATAATTTCTCGGCTAATTTCAAGTCCCCGTAGATCAGAGGGTGTTTGACAAGGAGCTCCATGACTTCTTTGAGTGAGGTAATGGTCATGTTTACCAGTAGATAAAGCTGCCAGGACAGGCCCTTGTCACATTAATTAGCGTAGGTATGATTCACCCCCAAAATTCAGCAATAACAATGGCCCGTCCTCATCAGACACAGATGAATCATATAGGTGGACTCCCTCGCCTCGAAGTACATTTTGCTATGTTTTACTGAACCCAAATGATCCAGTACCAGATGTGCAAATCCATACCAGCAGCACGCTAACTTTCTGTCAGCCCATGTTGGCGTGTAAATCCTCCAAAAAATGTCTCTTTAAAGCTGCAGCGGGGAGAATTATAGTAACATTAATAGCCCTGCCCTATCAGGAGGGACTGTAAGAACAAACCCGGTGGATGTCAACACTCCTGTGAAGTCTGTGTCACTCTTTTTTCATAATCACATTTAAAGTTTTAATCAGATTAAGCATGTACAATACAAGCTTACCCAATGTGTGGTCTCCTGCCCCTAAACCCCCACCCAAATCCTATTATTACCCATTTTAATTACAGGATAATACCTGTGGGATATTGTATCATTATTGTTGCTAATATTATTAATACACAACTGATTGACACTTGCATCACATGCTTGGCGTTGGAGATGCCTTTTCACTTCTGAGAAGACAAGACAGAGAGTGCTACCGTTAATACAGTAGATGTGTTTTTAAATGGGAACCATTGAGTCCTACGCATTCCTCACAAGCTTTGGCAGTCAAATGTCAGCAGACAGAGTGGACAAGCTTATATTGGAAGATAACAACTGTTCCCTCTAGTTTCACGTCATGTGATTCTGTTGCTAAATGTAGAGCGTTATTCCAAATGCATTACGTTGATGGGTAAAACACCCCACTGTAAAAATTTTCCCTGTTAAGTCTTAATAGGCTTGACTCCTGTTATTTCACCTACTGTGTTCAGAGCGCTAAATCAAACTGTTTCTAATTAGAGGGAAGTGAGTGGAGGGAGAGAGGCAGGGAGGTCTGAGGAAACCCAGCCACCGAAGGTGTGAAAGATGAGGACAGATGTTGTGTTGTCTCTGGCGGTGAGGTCACTTTGATGGCTTTGACCTCATAAGCGCGAGTCAGCAGGACTCTCGCAGCCAACAGGTCATAAATATATGCTTGGGATCGTGAGGCAGACATTACCAACATAGCGGTGCATGACCTAATGATCTGGCAAGCTGTAGACGGCGTGTTGTTTTGGTGTGCCCGTACTACCATTCATTCACACAGTAAAATAGATTGACTGTTCTGGTGTGATAAAAATAAAGGTGATACTCTTGAAAGAGGGTTTAAATTCTCCTCATTGAATGCAAACGGATGGAAAAGTTTGGTTTTCACTTGCATGGTTGCACCAGGGAAGTGTTTCTCTACTTTGTGCTTATTCCAGGTGTCATGTCAGTAAGATGTCCTTGACCTAACACTTGCACGATAGCAATGGAATTACAAATGGGCTAATTGAGCACTTAAGACTCATTATAAAAATTAGCGTTGGTCTGACCGTGACCCCTTGGTCTGTGTTTGATAAATTACAGAGTCATGAGGCAAGAAACTGTGATACACTGCCCACCGTTGGCAGGAATGCATATTTATACTATGGTCACCATTACAACACACATCCATCACCTAGCCCTGTAGGATTCTGGGGGTCTGCTTAGCGTGAGCCTCATTCTCTTCAGAGTACAATCATGTTTGGGGACCACAAGTCTGATGACGTTCACTTGAGCTCTTCCCTGTTGTTTTGCAAAAAAAATGACTGTATCAGACAGTGATCACGTCCCCAAACAGGTCAGGCAATTCCAGTTGTGAAGCCGCATGGAGAATTTATTAGAACCAGATGGGCTGTGCTCCCTTACAAGCCTCGGCCCGAGTCAAAAAACACTGGGCTGGCTTCTCCCAGGCCTGCTCTGGGGGAACGGAGAGCGGCTGGTCCACCCATTTCCTTTCCTTGCCCTTCCCAGGCATGTCAGAGAGGAGCCAAGCCAAAAAAAATCAGACCTGCAGTGGCTTTTGGACAGGCTAGGACTCGAACAGTGTGGTAATTACGGATGGCAAGAGGGAAGGTGTGCGGTAGAGAGGAGGGGGGGGCTGCCAGGCGGAATCATCCCGTGCCAACGGCTTTAAAAGAGCCACAAAGGAACTAAAAGAAAAATAAACAAACAGATTGCTAAAAAGCTCTGGCACTTCTTTTTCTCTGACATTCCCATGACACTGACTGTCACAGCAGAGGTAGCTGAGGTTGGGCTCCTTTGATGATGAACAGTGACATGACCATTCGGTCATTGAGCAGAGAGAAGGATGAAGAAGCTCAACAGTCAGCATCAATGTATCTACGAGGCCAGAGTTCTATCTTGAATAACTTGTCTCTCTGGACGTCTCCCACCCAGACTTAAAGTCCTTCAATTATTGCCAACAACAATTTACACTTGTCCTTACAACTGGTTTACTTCTGTCCAGCCACCTGTTTCTCATTGGCCAGACATAACTTCTGGTATCCCTCCACATCTCTTAGCGGAGGCAGCCGCTCTGCTCAAACGGCTTAAACCTGCTGGCTGGCAGAAGTGCAGCTCACAGTGGTTTTTAAAAGGCCTTCTCATGCTCTCAGCAGGAATAAAAAAATGATACCTATCTGCATTCAGATCATGTACTCCTATCTGTTACCAACCATGTTATGACACAATGAAAGCATAGTGTTTGTTAATAATAGGTTTTATAAAAATTGTGGATTTGAGCTTAAGTCAGAATTAAATCACAAAAATGAGACTTGACTGCTGTGAGATGAAACTTTCTTAACTTAACTCCTTAAAAGGTGCTAAATTAGATGTCCAGAGCATTAATATAGCATCAAATAACTATTTTGCTATTTGAGGTTGTAGCTCAGTGGGTTGAACAGGTCATCCTTTAACCACAAAGTTGGCGGTTTGATCTCCGGCTCCTACTGTCTGCATGTCCCTGAGCGAGACACTGAACCCCAAGTTCCCCAAGCAGTGGGCTGCTCCTAAATGCTTAGGATGGGTTAAATGCAGAGGTCAGATTTCATGTATGCACCTGTATGTCTATCATGATTATTAGAAGCTAAAATTAAACTTTATTATAAAGTTTAAGTTAAAGATATAGAGGAGTAATGTCTACCTGAGCAGAGAATGAAGTCACTCTCCCTCTGTGTGTGTGTGGCAATCCAAGCTTCTCCTGGCTTTGTTGACGTTGCCGGGTCGGCCGTGCGTGCCTTCTAGAGCATGTTTGTACATGTGGGGGTGCCCCACTGGCTAGATCACGTGCACTGCTCTGCACTGCTCTCATACAACGGTTACAGCTGATAACAGCGCCCCGACAGACGGCGCTGTTGCAGAAGCATAGCACCAACCCTCCGGTTCCCCCCCAGATTTACACTGTTAGCTCTGTCAGCAGTGTTGCCTTTGTTTTCACTGTTAGCGATGTTAGCACTGTTAGCTACTAGCCGCTGGCTCAGCTGTCGCCGTATAGAGAGCCGTGCAGAGGCAATAGAAAGGCAATCCCGTATTTAGCACGTTTAAAGAACAGACTTGATACTCGAGTCAGTAGAAAACAGTTCTGGGTGTCACAACTGTGGTATAAAATTTCTTCCTTCAATTATAGCTAAATTTAATAATTTACATTCGTTTTTCAAGTCCAAAATGATGATGTTGTGTTTTGGAATCTATGTGCGCTTGAATTTGTGTCAAAAGACATTATCCTAATTTTTTAGTCAATACAGAGCACATTCACTCTCCGATGCGTTCCAGCCGTAAGCGGTGCAGTTTTTGCGAGTACAAATATTAAATGTTCAGTTAGATTTAATGGAGCTGGACTCAGCTATGGGACATCACGGCTCAGTTTGCCCATTCTCCCACACAAGTTCCTTTTGACATGTCTACATGAATCACAAACAATATTAGGTGTCGCAGAAGATGAATCTGCAGAATGATTCATTCTCTCCGATTTTTGGTCTCAAAGCATTGCCAAACTTTATTTGCTCATTAAGGGCCTCGCTTATGATCCTTCACAGGGACTAGCAACGATTGAAAGATATTTCCAAACAGGTGGAGAAACTTATGAGCATGGGTGGATTTCCTGAGGAGTAGCATAAAATAGAGCAGAAAACTGGAAAAGCAGCACAGCCCTATTAGGAGGACCTGGCGTTTTCTCCTGTTTGTAGTAAAGCAGTGGAATAATATAACATTACACAATTTTGTTTTGGGTGGCCTTGCATATCCCCCTAAGAAAATATAAACAGCCGCTGTTCAGGGAATGCCCAAACATAATTCAATGCTTGAGGAGAGGTTTTTCCTTGCAGTTGCCATATTTTGCCATGACAAGTTCATGTCTCAGAAGGATCATGTTAGAGACACATTGGCTAGAACGTACAGTTGATTTACTCCACGAGTCGCTCAAAATGAGAGGAGCTTTTGTTCCTGGACATAGATTGAGGAAACAGGTAAGTATCAAGGCCAAACCCAGAAAAACAACTTGTTTTTGAGCTACCGTTTCTCGACGTCAAGGACAGAGGCATGTCTACAGTGCAGTAGTTTGTGATGGACAGTTTGAGAAAGTAAGCATGGGATGGATCATAAAATGACTGGAGACCTTGGAAGAAGAAACAAATCGATCATTATTAATTTGTCAGAGGTTTTTCTTTAGCACCAGTTTGCCAAGATTCATATTTCCAGTAAGGCCTGTGGAGTCTATAAGGCTCAGATGAGATCAGGATTTACATGCTATTTAAATGCACTCTTGTGTGTTACATTGCAATGCCCAGGAACAGCCAGCAGCCTAATAGGCAGTAAAACTAAGCCATTAGGAGGTGATATGCCACTCAGTGGGAAGAACATCAGTCAACTAGTGAAGGGGTCAAGTCAATAAATTATTTAAAAAGTGAGTGTCATTCATAGGTTACATAGAGAACAAATGCTCAGTTTCATTTAAATAAAGTGTCTCATTGCTAATAAGCTTGCAGCTTAAAGGAATAATTCAACATTTTAGGAACTATGCTTATTGACTTCCTTGCTGAGAGTTAGATGAGAAGATCTAAACCACTTTCATGTGTTTTTAATGGACAAATATGAGAGTGGTATCAATCATCTCATCTAAGCAAACCAGCCTATTTAACAAAATGTCAAACTGTTCCATTAAAGGTGCAGTGTGTAGGATCTGACAGCATCTAGTGGTGAGGTTGCAGATTGCAACAAACTGAATGGCTCTCTCTAGAGCCAGTGTTTGGTTTCTCTATTCTGGGCTACTGTAGAAACATGGCCGCCGGTTCCGTGAAGAGTACCCGCTCCATATGTAGATATAAATGGCTCATTCTTAGGTAATGAAAACACGATTCTTGTTTTCAGGTGATTATACACTAAAGAAAACATAATAATATTTTATTCCATTTCTGCCAATACATCCCCCTATATGCTACACACTGTTCCTTTAACCTTGAATCAAAATCATCCCATTTGAAACTCAAATGATTCTTTAGTGGATGAGCTGACAGTGATTTTTCAATAAAGGCTATTTTAAAATCAGCTGTTTGCAAGTTTTGCTAGTTTTTTTTGCATCATTCACTGATGATGGGTCAGTTCTTGCAATAGACTTCACTGGTTTGAAAATACACATTATGAGGAAGTGAACAAAACCAAATTTTCACTATGTTCACCCACAACCCTTTTATTTTTCCATTTAAGTCAGTTTGCGTATTCTGTAGGTAACAGAGCACAAACAGCATAATGAAGGAAACGCCATTAGGGCAATTGATGACCAAATTACAGTTGATTACAGTATGTAAATACTGACCAAATGGGCGCAGGTTTAATGGCATTCCTTTATAGCATCTGGTGTGGATATGGTGAATGTAGGTCACGCTAGTTCAAAATGAGTGAAACCATTTTTATGCCAACATTTGCTAAAGACACACAAATAACTTGCAATCCCCTCGATGAATGTCTCCCTCTCTCCTGAAGGCTGGCGCAAGCGCTCCGGTCAAAGCGACGGCGAACCTCTTGATGTGGTCTGTCATTTCCTCTGAGCTGGCCTCGCTGCAGCATGGGGGTTCGAGGAGTGTGGGAAAAACCAGTGTGAAAGGGAAGAGAGGAAGTGTGTATTTATCTCTGTTGGTGGGGCATGATTCCCACTTTGATCTGTCTCCAGACCAGCTCCTGGACCGCCTTGCGGGCAGCAGAAGCCATAAGGTCACAGCCACAAAGGGCCTACAGCGTGATGCTTGGACTGCACCTGTCTAGATGAAAGGCGCCACCATTCAGCGGAATAGCAGCAGGTGCAGTCAAAGCCGTGCAGCTTCAAGACTTGTTGTTACACTGTAAATGATTGACAGGTCATCCCAAAACATACCTAAACATGCTATTATGTTGTTCAGTGTCATGACAACTTCCCTACGTCATCCAAATCAAGTATTATTTATTATTGATCACTCAACAGCAATCAAAGGAGTTAAACAGTCTTAATGACAAAACAGACTCTGTTCAGCGCTAATGAATCGTGAAGTAAGTTTCATGGAGGAGATTTACAGTAAAGGATATGATATCATGGGGTTTGGTCTCCTTTGTAGCCATCCATCTTCAATTCATCTCCAAATCTTACTCACTGAGCAAACAATCTTGTATTTGCTCTTCTCATTCAGCCAGGAGTGGCTGATTAAATGATCCATTTTCCATTGTCTGGAAAATGGCATATTTAATTAAAGCACAAGCAACACGTCAACACCTCCCCCGGTGTGTAGAATGAGATAATGCAGTTGTGTTCACATGCCATTGTGTCTTCAATCTGTGGGTGACCCACACTTAAGTCTGCATCCAAAGTGGTTTTCCAAACGGGGGTCCCTCGCCAGGAAGTGTGCTTCCCAGTGTTCAATTGCATCTGATGTTTGGTAATCGTCTCCTCATGCATGTATATCTATACTCAGGATTTCCAGCTGCGGGTACACCCAGACCCTCTCCACCTCCGTCTGTGTGCACATGGAGGAAGTCGGTCAGCGAGAGTGCAAGTGGCATATGGTAGTGAATGGTGGCCTGGGAGCAGATTAGCTGCTTCTGTGTCTATCTGGTGCTGACAGTTCACACAGGCCTTTTTTTCCACTGGCCCTGGGCGTATCAACACACTGTTTCCCTTCTCAGAGGGCTCTATCTCCTGGCCTCAGGGCTAAAAATGTGAAGGCATACTGTATACGAGGCTTGAAACATAGACTTAAAAGTAAATGCTTATAAAAAAAGGTGATTAATAGGGGTGACGTAAATATGTATTGTCACATTGTGGAAACCTAGAAAGGAATACAGATTCAGTTAGAAACACTTACATTAAGGAGTGGATCATTTATAGAAAATTTTGTCAGAAAAGTCTCTGCCCTTTGAAATAGCTGTTGGCATGAGCGTATCAATAGAGTGATAGTGTGGAGTGACTAGTTTTAATGGCCGCGATGTATACCAGAACGAATATGATTGGACATAACTACCGGGGGCCGCACGGTGGTGCAGTGCTTAGCACTGTCACCTCACAGCAAGAGGGTCGCAGGTTTGAATCCGGCTTGGGGCCCTTCTACGAGGAGTTTGCATGTTCTCCCTGTGTTAGCGGGGGTTTTCCCCAGGTTCTCCGGCTTCCTCCCACAGTCCAAAGACATGCAGGTTAGGTTAATTGTTGACTCTAAATTGCTCGTAGGTGTCAATGTGAAAGTGAATGGTTGTCTGTCTCTATGTGTCAGCTCTGTGATAGTCTGGCGACCTGTCCAGGGTGTACCCCGCCTTCGCACACTTACAATGTCAAAGTGCAAGAATAAACAGGACAAGGCAAAAACACACACACAGAATAACATATCATAACATTACAGAATAAAACAGCACAAGAGGTGAGGTTCGTCCAACTTTCCGAGTTGGAAATCCAACTTCAGGGGGCGTTCCAGTTGAAATATCTGACTGGGAACTCGGGAATTCCAACCTCTCAGTTCAAAAATATAACACACAACAATCAGCTAATGCAAGCGTGAATGCAAACCAGGCGGCAACCTCCGGTTCTGGAAAGTGAAGCCAATGCTAAAGTGCTTTAAACTTGCATTCTTTCTGATAGCCAGCAGGGGGCGACTCCTCTGGTTGCAAAAAGAAGTCTGATTGTATAGAGGTCTATGAGAAAATGACGCTACTTCTCACTTGATTTATTACCTCAGTAAACATTGTAAACATGAGTTTATGGTCTCAATCGCTAGTTTCAAGTCTTCTTCGATACAGCATGATGTTCATTTAGTAAATTATGGTCCCATTTAGAGTAAAATAGACCATAAAGCAGGGTATGCTCTTATTCAGCATTCGGTTGTAGCTCCACCATCTCGTGTCACTTCTGGTTGCAAAAAAACAAGATGGTGAGGGCCAAAATGCCGAACTCGAGGATTCAAAACCATAGTCCACAAACCAATGGGTGACGGTGGCTACGTCCACTTCTTCTATGCTGCAAACGCTATGCTCCATATGGTATGTTATGATGCTTTAGACTTGAGGTTTCAGTTTCTTCCATTTCATTCAACAAAGATGTAATTATCTTCTGAGAATGTGTAAATGGAGTAGGGCCTTGATCCAAAGTACATACTATATAGATGGAATTAAACTTAAGAGGCAACTTAAAAGGTGCCTCGTGGAGTTTTCTTGTACACATATAAGGTTTCCTTTTATATCAGGTATTACTCACCGAAACACACTGTGTGTGTGCGTGTGTGTGTGTGTATCCTTGAGGTCTAACAAATGTGTTTAGTGCATTTCCGTCCTCATCAAACATCTGCAAAGCTGATTTTGGAAACCTGCATTGTTTACATCCATGTTTATTTGCTAAGAGGCTTCTTCTTTCCTGCCTCTGCTGGCACATTGCTGCGTGTCTTGGCGCCAACTGGAATAGTGGCAAGAAAGGGAACCCACACGTTAAAAAAACATGGCTCCATAGCTCTACTAGTGGTGAAAAACTCCACAGAGCACCTTTTTGAAGGACACTAGCATGGATGGATTATGAGTTGATGGGCCCCTGATGACTAAAAAGGCCCCTCATCCCACATGGACCCCTCTCTTTTCTGTGATGTGACATCTTAAAAGTGAAGATTTACATTTTCAGAAGGACTTGATGAAATGCTTTGACTCTCCAGCAATAAAAGTTAAAGTCATGTCATACAGATGTTCTTGTCTTTGGGCCCCCTGGCCTCTTGGGCTCCTGAACCTGTGTCCAGTGAGCCAGTTCAGTCATATGATGGGATCCTTTTCTCATTTCAAACAGTCTGTTGTTTCCCCTTCTTGTCACACCAGAGATAGAAAACAGTTGCGAGTGGCCATCAAGACAATGAGATTTATATTTACTGACTCATCTTTCGTGAAGCTGGCTGACATGTGTTTACTGTGGTTATTCAAGGTCAAAAACATGCAGTTGTAAGCATCCGGTTTCTATATCCGAGTGTCTCTCAACAAGCACACCCCAGGCCTTCACCCCTGACCAACTTCTCAGTTTTTACCCATTAGAGCACCCATCTGCTTCTTTATCTTTATTAATGATGTTCCTTCCCTCTCTGTCACATCAGAGGGTTTCACTTATGGTTCTGGTGATACTGCCGGTCATTAGGACAGCTCAAAGTGTGGGATCCCATCTGGAGTGTCTCACGCAAAACACTGTCAGGCCACAGGGACTGCCGAGGCTCCAGCAAACTTTCAACAGTTGTCTCAACCGGGTCCCTATGTTGCGGAATATAAGGCACTTTACAGAGACAGAAAGTCTGTGGGTTGTAATTCTCCATACGGGTTGCTCAGCGAGTGCACAGGAAAAAGTGGTCATATTATTTGGAAAGGCCTTGAAGGGGAAAATGAATGAATATTCAGAGTGGATGTAGGGGGACAGAGGCAGGCGTAGAGAGCTCATTACAATGGAATGAGCTTCTCATCTCGGCAGAGAAACAATTCCCAAAGCATGATAAAATTGTACGTGTCCTTCCAGCTTGGAATCATTTAGACATATCAAATTGCAAATCATTTAAAAAGAAAAAATCCAGTTGTTACTGATTAAGCATAAATAAATGAGAAGTAAATGTTAGCATTGGGAGCCTTGACAGTGATGGAGGCCTGCAAAATTTCCATTTGCAGTCACGCACAATAATGTTATCGCTTCAAGGGAGTTTTACCCCCCTGTAGATTAACAATCCCAGAAAGCTTTTGCAGAGCAGGTTCAAGCACCTGACGTCACGTGCCGGGTCGGGAGCAGGGTCTTTAATATAGAGTGGCAAGGGTGTGGTGCTCTGAGCCCGGAGACCATTAAACTGTCACCACTCTATTTCTGTGGTGGAACTACAGAGGGATTTCTCTCGTCCCCCATAGCACTGGTAATGATGAGATTTGAGGTTAGTCAGCCACTTTGCCGTGTGTGTAATCAAAACTTGAGATTGCATTTGCAGCTACTGTTGAGCTGAAGCAAGTACACGCATGTGGAGGTGTTGCGGGCACATGCTGTTCATGCGTGTACCGGATGAGGTCAAAGAAGGCATACGGTAATGTAACAGACCTGCAAAAGTTACAACTATTCAACGGACTGACTGTAAATCTACTCTTTAATAAAGTAGAATTATAGTAATTTACAAAAAAAAACAATTAAAACAGATGAAACATAATTGCCAGGTATGTCTGAGCCATAACACAGGCATCTCTGTTACGCAGTGTGCTGATCGGTTACTATGGCAGCAAATGTTTTTGTGCTAATCACTGTCAACTTCCAGTTTACAGCTTACTTAAATCAAGGGTTTCGCTGCAAAGTGCAGTTTTGCCGTTATTACCATCTTATTTTCAAAGCGGGGTCTTGTTGACTAACCTTTAATTTTGTCTCATGGAAGGAAATATCAGTTTAATTATTGCAACATTTTCCATGCTCTGCTTTTATGAGAGAAACCTTCAAAGTGGGTGGGGATCAAAGATAATTGAGTCAACTATGAAAAAAAAAAATGATGTAGCTGTAACTATTGGGAATGTATTACCCCTTAGGCAGTGTAGTTCTGAGTACACGAGGATGTTCTTAATCATTCTCTACTTACGGGAAGTCAGTTTGGATGCTGAGATTATAAAACAGTCCTGACCTTAAACACGTGGCCTTTACCCCGTTGGCCTGTTTGGCTGTGTGTGCTACTGCATAGCAACAGAGCAGGAAGATACAGTAGCACCACCTTGTGTTGTGGCACAGTCAAAGGTTAAAAGGTCTCCAAATATACCCCCTTTTTTAATCTTTATCTAACATTTAACAGGGAAACTAAATTCCAGAATAGTCTCTAGACTGAGGGATGTAAAAGATCAACATTAAAGATTAAAAAGAGAGACCATCACATAATCTCATGATCACTTATGAAGATCTTTTAGCATAAGGCGACTTTTGCTCTTGAGAATTTCACACACAGCCGATGACGAAGCTTGGGCGGTATGAGGGCATCCCCTTGGCCTTTATGTCTTACGCACAAGAGAGGAGTAGAATGGCTTGTGTTGGCTATTCCTCTAGCCAAACGCAGCCAGACGCTGAGTTGTTCTGGCATAATTAGAACCTGCTGCAGATGTCTGAAGTATTACCTCACTGCAAAGAACACGGCTTCCCCAGCTAACAGCCCCAGCTGGCTGGATCTGGATTCTGTTCCACTACTGATCAATGGGGAGCTCCCTGTACTTACAGCCACCAGCGGTGCTGTATATTGACCGAATCGAATAGGAGGAGGAGGAGGGGGGCTGGGGCTCAGATTTGTTCTTCCATCAAGCTCTTTGCTGAGTTGGAGCCAGTTTTCCCCTGTATGAAACTGGCTGTTGTATCTATAAAACGCCTCACACTGATGGTCATCCAGAAGAGACGGTTTCCTCAACACAGAGGCTATTAAAAAGGCGTTATTGGTCACTATAAGCACCATAGATGTGGGACAATAGGGGCCTACTACACCCAATAGTAGGTTTTATCATCTATTCACATGGAAGATCACCAGAAGAAGGTATAAAAAGAACACAACAGCGACCTCTAGCGACTGTAGTAATTATGACAGGAGCAGAAGCGAAAGTCAGACGCTGCACTATAGATAAGATGAAACTCCTTATGGGGTGAGGTTGGGGGCAGTTGGGATGGGACATAAAACACAGGGTTTTCACCCAGGAGGTCAGAAATCACATCCTTTGTGAAACCAACAATGAGTAGTTGCCTTTGTGTTCACAAGCGTTTAACTTTCACTTTGGAAACTTGGTTATTTAAGCCAAAACACAATGTTTTTCCCTAAACGGAAGTGTTTTTGTTGCCTAAACCTATAGCAGCCATTTTGTTTGTGTTCAAAATATTTAATTCAATTTTGATACGTGTTAGGACATGTTGCTTTTAAGTTTCGCTTTCACTTTTACAAGGCGTAGTAGGCATAGGCCCCTAATGATCTACATTTATAGTGCTTATAGCGACTGATAACGCCTATTTAATGGCCTGAAAACAGTCAAATCGGGTACATGAACGTTATTCACTGGGAGGACTGGGCGCTCCTCCTTTATGATGGATGTTTCTTTACTATACCAGTTTTGAAAATGTGCTCATACAGACACCAGGGGAGCCAGTAAAGTGAGTGCATGCTCCACATAGTATGAGAAATGAAAGCTGTATTTTTCCACTGCCATTCAGTAAGTACTCAGAATTCATTAATAAAGGAGTTATTACAGCACTTATATCATATAGGCCTCGTGCTGTCATTGCACAGGCTCTATAATGTCTGTGCGCACTTCCCTAGTGGCAAAGTATAAGCAGAGTCTCAAAGTACAAGCATATGAGGGACAGCCTGGGGATCAAGGCCGTCTCCAAGGTCTCCTAACTGCCTGAATCTAAACTTAAGGTCGTTCCTCTGCTGCTCGACCAATTACCCACGCACGCAGCTCTGCGGAGTCTCAGCCAGACGCTGAATTGTTCCAGGACATCCTCCTGTGGGTTTACATTGGAAATATGGGCTGCCATCGACTGACATTTTTTTCATCAACTAACCAATATACAGAGGATGCGGGGGATTGATTTTGTACATGCCGGTTGCAGTAAGTGTCTGGTAAATATAGATTGTGGCGAGAATTATTTGTTCTTTTCTTTTCTGTCCTTTCTAATCACTATAGGGGCATTCAGTGACACATTGCGTCCGAAACACACATTTTAATAATTTTCGTATCTCAAAGGAAATGTGTAATTACTCCCTGCTATTTTCTCAGGGATGTGAATGCTTTTAGCATCCGAGACATGGTGTCATTGACATCAGGCACATATTTGTAGACGCTGTTTGGTGGGGTGAGTCATGTCATGACTCGTCTGTATGTGTGTTCCATAACCTCTGGTCCCTGCAGAGGTTCTCATTACAAGGAAAATGGTGGTGATTGTTTTTTTGTGATGGGAGGAGAAATCTAGATATGTCAAAGCACAGACGAACACAGCATCGGAAAGTTTGCGGAGTGGAAGTAATAAAAATGACCAGTCATAACCAAACTGCTGTGTTAGTGGTGACGTCAATCCAGCTTGGCTATCAAAGGTGTTTTTCTGATTTCTCAAATCAAACCTATTAATCTCGAAGGTAAATATAAACTGAACTACACTGTCATGTTCACATGTGAAAAAAACTTCCAATAACTTAATTAGGAGACATCTGTTCTCTATAAAGTGGTCGATCACCACAAGGGATCTGAAACCAGTCTGTACAAAACTCATATGCATCTGTATGGACACGTTCCTGAAATCCTGAAAACCTACTGCAATCAATATTTTTATATTGACAATAGATCACTATGTGGAACGTGAAAGGGGTTGCTCAGAGTGACAAACCCACACAGATTACTCAACTCTGCAGTGTTCTTCGGAGCAGTTTGCAGTTTTAGCATCTTTTAAGGCATTGTTTTAGCGTCTTTTAACTCATAGTTTCACGGCCCGTAAATGTCCTATCTTGTTTCACTCTAACCGCTTTCATCAGTATTTTTCAGCGAAAAAGCTCTACTGCAGACAACCCAGCACCAAATGGCAGACAGACAAAGTTAGCGACTAATTAACAAGCTAAAGAGCCAGACATTTCATTCAGGAGATGGTGGAGACCAAAACAGAGCCAAAAGGGGAGTGAATCAGGTGAAAATGTCATTGTTGCGTTTACAGGTTGTTGTGCTTCTCACAAATGGCAAAAATAAATCAAGAAATGCATGTTTAACCACTTATTGTATGAAAGATCATGGATTTATTACTTTTTAAATATACTTTTGGTCATCATATCCACTTTCTAGCTGTTATTCCTTTTTCTGCACGAGTTTGCTGTTAACTCTTAAAAAGACAGTGCGTAACATTTCGGGGATCTATTGGCAGAAATGGAATATAATATTAATAAGAATGTTTTCTTTAGTGTATAGTTGTTGTAATTAATAATTATTGTGTTTTCGTTACCTTAGAATAAGCTGTATATATCTACATACGGAGCGGGTCCTCTTCACGGAGCCGGCTGCCATGTTTCTACAGTATAACGGACAAACCAAACACTGACTCTAGAGACGGCCATTCACATTTTCACTTCTGCCAGGATTTCAAGGAATCCTTTGTTGTTTTCTCTGGTATACTAAAGATTCAATGAAATATTTGACAATTATTTTGGAAAAAGTAAGTAAAGTAAGCATACACAGCCTACTATATGTGCGGTATGTGTATGTCTAAGGCCAAATTCCTTGCAGCACAAAAGAAAAGTTAATTTCAGCCACTTTTCATTTTAAAAATGAACTTGCTCTGTTCCTATTGAAAGCCCCCAGACAGAGCGTGTCCATTTTGATTTATGGAGAGGAAATAGTTGCGTTCTCCTTGCGGGTGGGCCTGTAAAACCCATGTCCCCCCTCGCTCTGGTGTGGCGGCCTTGTGTAAGCTGCAGCGTAAGCCCAAATCACAAGAGGTCACCATCTCCAATAGTCAGTTGCAAAGTCTTGAATTACAACTTGGTCACTGTAGAGAAATATTCCCAGATGTAGCTTCAGTTTGAGGGGTGAAGCGGAGAGAAGATACATGATCACCCCGAACACTCTACGGAGGAAGGGCTGTTCTCCGACGCTCCTCAAGAGCACAGAGTGGAGTGAATCCCTCGATCATTGAGAAGGAAAGAGAAGCTGGCTACGATTCAAGCAGGAGAATCTATTCGGGAGAGTAAATCTGATGCATAGCAGTTACTTTAAATGATGTGGAAGACAATGACACTTGTTATGAGGGAGTAATGTGTGAACTGACATATGAGGGTAATAATAAAACCAGACATGGTGTCATAGTTGAACACTCATTTACTGCTTCTCAGTACCTTTTCAACGGACTGTAAAAATGCAGAATGTGTCCCATGAATTCACATAATCGATGGTGGTTATTACCTCCCCAAAGAGCTCAAAGGGAATCCATCAAGAGCAGGTGTGCACATATAAAAACCACAACAAAATCACAGCAAAATGAAGAGATTAAATAACTTTATTTGACACCTGGAAAAAATGGTAATGATACTGCGCAGTGGGCATTTGAAACTAAAACAATCATCCGAGAGGGTTAATAGGGGTCTATAGCCATGAAAAGAAATATTATCGTAAAGCAGTCCAAAACAGTTCAGATATCGTGCGAGTCTACAACAAAGTAAGTCATTTCCTCGAGGATGGTCAGGTCCAATTTGCTGCTTACGCAAAGCTGTGACATCTATGTTGGCCCGCTCGTTGGGGAGACATGATGTAATTGCGATGAGGCGGTTGGTTTTGGTATCGCCTCGATGTGATTTTCTCATGTCGTCATTGAGTGATGTTGTGTCTGTATTCCGAGGATAGTGGACCCCGATGGCCCTAACAAACACAAAATTTACTTTTCGTCCTCTCTCAGAGGTCCGTCATATCTCTCCGGAAAACAAAGTGCGAACACCAAACTAATAAATTCTACCTCTAATACACTGTGAAACGTTAAACGGCTATAAATCAAGTTAAGGAACTTGACAACAATGGGTGTGAGCGAGTTAGTGACCCACCAAAACTCTGGTCTTTCTCTCAAGAATGAATTAAAGCACGGACATGAAAAGAACATTAAATCTACTGTAATGTGATGTGAACAAACTGGACTTTAAAACAGATTGTGACCTTTTTTTGGCATAAATATGATAATCCTATGTCCTATTCTAAAAATTCTAACTACAAATAATCAAGAGCAATGTAATCATGAATGAAATTTCTTTACTTGCTTACTTTTACAAGCCATTACTACAGCATATATTTTGTATAAAGCTGTGCAACTAAATCATTTTATAGTTAAACAAATTCATTTTAAAGACATGCGATAGCACAATTACTGATACTAAAATATTTTAAATTGCCGGGAATGTTAAAGGGGACATATCATGAAAAACTAATTTTTTCACTGCCTAGATCAGAAATCATGTGATTCAACAAGCAATTCAGATTTGGTTCCTTTTCCTATGTCACTTGCAGGCTCATTAGAATATATCACCCACAGCTTGAGAACTACCTTTGCAAAAGTGCACCATATTTTTCTAGCAAGCCAATCAGAACAAACTGGACTTTTTTGGGAGGGGTTTTAAAGAGACATGCGCTAAAATGGTGCGATTCAAACAGAGGCTGAATACAGGTATATTCAGACAGACAGTATGAGAACAAATATTTTTTTTCTTTTTTGTGTTTGAAAAAAGTGTTTGAACATTAACGCATGTAAACATGTTCTAGTAGAAACACAAAATACAAGTATGAACCTGGAAATGAGCATCATATATCCCCTTTAATTGATTGCAAATCAGACAGATGATAACAGACTTTTACTTGATGATGCATCTTATCAGGATTTTGTCTGCAGTTTTTTTTTTTTGTCAAAGTTGAGTTATCAGGTTGACTATAGGTTTACCATTTTATTATAATAATCCCCATGATGGATTATGTAACAGGTCATACATAGCCTCATGTGTCGAGTGGTCAAAGTTAATGGTTATACAATTGGCTTACCCTACTACATAATGAATGTCCTTGACATAATGTAAATTCACACACAGATGTGCACTTTGAACAGATGTGTATCATCAAACGCTTGAATAAATGCCTTATAGATATAGATGATGATGCAGTAAATCCCAGGCACAGTATTCTGACTGTTCTTTACAATAATGCAGTTGCACTGCAAAAGTAATATGTTCATATCAGAGTGGTCATAACTCACTTAGCAGCCAGTGCACCGCATGAACTACATGTCAGCCAGCTGTTTTATTAAAAGGGAAACTCTCATCATATGTGTTCCTGTTTGCAGATGTAAGCAATATTTAATGATTTAGCCCTCTAATTAGGAGATTAAAGCTCACCACTAATGACAGAACGTTGCAGTAACTTATAGATCTCCCTCGAGTCTTGAAAACCACAAAGGAGGAGAGGAGGGCGGGGAGTGACGCACTTTGTCATATATATAGACCCGGTGATTCCACCTCTCTCTCACCAGCGTGGAAGGAATGTCTTGATATATCCACCCCACACATACACATACATACACATGTATACAGAAACATAGTGCCAGCATCAGAACCTGAAATGAATGTGCAGCCATTTTTGTAAATATAATGCCCATTACCAGCCGCAACAGTGACACTGGTATTGTTTTCACCTTGTGAGTCTGCGTGTGTCATCATGGCGGAGACACCAACTGTAGTGAGAACTAAACCACAGAACAGATTGAGTACTTTGCCAGGTGTTTATATTCCTGTCTGTGGACAGAATTTGTCACCACGATAGAGTCACAACCGTGCAAGATGAAGTCACAAAACTTTATTGGTGTGTAGTTGAGATCAAAATGAAGGTTGAGTTCGAAGATGGGTGTGGTCAGAGCAAGGGCACCGTAAGTAGGGGGGTAGGAACTTTACTTTACACCCCTGATCTGATTTGGCACTGTGGCTGGTATGATCCCATCGCAAGATGGTCTCTAGTTAAATGTGCGTTTAATAACATTCAATACAGTTATTACATGAAACAAACATCATGCATACACAGTTGATATTTGCTCAGCATTGGGGAGTGACAATAATAAAATTTCCCCCTACCATATTGGCAACAACACACTAAAAAAATCGACATTGACTCCATAAGCATATCTGAACAAGCAGAAAATACTGCAGTGCAGCAGCAGCAACAGCAACAACAACAGCAGCAGCAACAACAGCAGCATCAGCAGCAACAGCAACAACAGCATCAGCAGCAACAGCAACAACAACAGCAGCAGCAACAACAGCAGCATCAACAACAACAGCAGCAGCAACAACAGCAGCATCAGCAGCATCAGCAGCAGCAACAACAGTAACAGCAGCCGCAACAGCAACAACAGCAGCATCAGCAACATCAGCAGCAGCAGCAGCAGCAGCAACAGTAACAGCAGCCGCAACAGCAACAACAGCAGCATCAGCAACAACAGCAGCAACAACAGCAACAACAGCAGCAGCAACAGCAACAACAGCAGCAGCAGCAACAGCAATAACAGCAGCAGCAGCAGCAGCAGGGAACGTAGTGCCAACATGATGATTTCCATCACAAAGACTTCCTGAAGCGACACGACTAGACTGTTAGCCGGCAGCAGCAAATAGTGCAGCTTATGTGAAGGGTGTGTTAGATAGACGTTGCATTGAGTCAAATATAGCATGTGAGTGTAGCAGTGCAAAATACACAGACTTCACTCCATTAGTGCTACTTTGACATAATACAGGAAGTGTCAAAAGGGTTGACGTATGCTGCAAAAACAAGGACGTCATATATGTTAACACTCATTTCTGACAGGGGATGGTCTAATCATGTACACGGCATCACTATTAACTATTATTACCACCAGTGTAATACCATCAGTATTATCTTTTAAATTTACGGAGATCTGAATCAGAGAGTCTTGTATCAAACGTTTGTTATGCTTGTATCTCCCGGTTTTTAACTGGCCATGATGAGTGACAAATTATATTGCACCATGAAGTGCAAAGCTCGAAAAACTCCCAACCGCTGTCTGACTGTATTGTTCCAGACAATCTTACACATCAGATCCAGTCTGGAATTGTTTTTGGGATAAAGTCGGGCTCCTTTTCACAAGAAAAAAAGAAACGCAAATATTCAATTCTTCTGACTCTCAAAACATCGGTCTACCACAGGTGCAAGTTTTCCATACCAATTAGCAAGTGCTCCACCCACAAATTTTCCATCAAAATAAATTGGGAACACATAAAAAAATGCACATTAAAATGGGAGTGATTGCCTTTGATATTCAATGCTTTAATTGAAACCAGGCGGCAGAATTACGGAGCCCTGTTTTGACGGCTCCATGGTTTCCATCAGTAAAAGAGGGGATTCCTGAGTGATATCCTGAGGAACACTAGATTTCCTTTTAGAGGAAAACCAAACAGGGTAACACGTCATTGTTTTGCATTGGCTTCGTGGTCAATTGGCATTACAGGTTTTTTTCTGTACCTGTAATGGACACTGGGTCAAAGGTTCACACTCCTTCTGTCTGCCACTCACACACATACGTTCAGTAACCACCTCACATATGGCAGGGCTGGGTAAACATCTGGTAATCTTTGTTTCAGCTCCTCAATAGCTCACCAGGCTATGGTCTCTCTGTGTGTACTCAATCTTCTCCAATTACATAGTTGCTGGCTGCTCCCCTGAGGTTACGTGGACAAACCGTTTGGGATTGCGGAAGGAGTTTCCACAAAATAGGTGTTGTCCAAAAATTCCTTGCAGTTATGGAAATAAACCCACAAAAAGAGAAAAGCGATACAGAGACTTAGGAAAGTAGAGAGCGTGAGCTTATGGGCATGCCTTTGGGTTTTTCTTTTGTTTTCGACTTGTCTGCGATGAAGTGAAAGAATTTAAAAGGCAAAATCTTTCAACAGACTGTCAAGTAAAAACAGACAAAAATTTGAAGGCTCGTTGGTTTTGAGTTGCGCTAAAGAAGAGAGGATATGAATTGCTTGACTGAGAGCATTTTATTTCTAAATTAAACCCATTCTTAGACCAAAGATGGTTACAATTATTCTTTCCGTTGGTGGTTGTATTGACTTCAAAAGTCACAGCCCGTGGTATTAGGCTGGCGGCTTCCTTTTGGAAGTTCCTCAAAGAGCATGTCACAGTAATGCCAACGTGAACTTGATGGTCCACACCCTCATTACAGGCCCGATCTATTGTCCTATAGCTCGGCTTTACCTACTTTATCAAACGCTCTTTGCTTTGTGTTGATGCAAAGTTACAACCGACGGCATCCATTCATTCATTTGCATCCATAAACTGGTGCATCTGGACAATGATTGCACAGGTCCCACTGTCAAGGCTGTTCTTACCACGCTGGCAGGCAGCCAGACGAGGCTGCTGGCCCCGGGCTCCTTTTCCCAAGTCCCACCCAGACGCTGCGTGCGCCGTCATCCTGCTGAAATGTAAACCCCAGATTCAGCTGTGTTTGTTATGGTTGCGCCGGCCCTCGGTGAACACACAACGCTGTCACAACGTAGCTATAACAGCGGGGCAATATTTCAACAACAACCTATTTGGTCAGCTGCAATTACATCACTAGGTGGTCAAACACATTAGTTCGCTGGAATGATAATTAGGATTATTTCACGGGCAGTCTTCTTAGCGAGGGTCCTCGACGCTGCTCTTATTTCCTAACACACCTCGACATTTAATACAGAAGTTTAAGTCAAGTGCTTTTAAGTGTGTTTTCACAGTGTGTGAACTTGACCCCGCTGGACTGTGTTCACAGGAGCGCCGTCATTACTGTTTTTTTGCTGGGGATGCTCTATTTAACAGCAGGGCCTGCTATACCCGTTGTCTCTTTTAATCATGCAGCTTCAGTATAAACAATAGTTTAGACTGAACACTAGTGCTGCCCTTGAGATCACTGGCCTGCTGCACTAATGGCTATTTACTTTCAAGGGAAAATAAGTAACCAAGAAAGTTTATTTTTATCCTGAAATGACCCCAGTGTCAACCCCGCCGAGGTATGGGGGGGGACACATCCTTAACTTTAATCAAACCGCCGGCCCTGCAGGCTGCACGCTGGTGCAACAACCTCCGCGTGATTAATTTTTTTTTTTCCTGTCCTCTTGTCAGCTCATGTGACCCAAAGTCACTACAACACAGCAGATTCCAAGAGGATTTAATGTTAAAATATAAATCCATAGTGTGTCTGCGACTAGCAGGGGGTCTGTGCAGTGTGGCATCAGTCGGGTGGGTAATTTATTGTGGGAGCTAAGTGTTTCCATTTGCAGTAAGAGCCACTAAAAACAGACTCGCTGAAGGTTTCTGGGGGGCCCGCTTGTAAAAGTACTGATGCAGTGTGAGCTGGCTCATGGTCTGACAACCTGTTTGGGGAGCTGTATAGATGGAGTTTTAATGAATACATAATCCAGTCATTACAAAAAAAGGACTCCTCACAGTCACATGTGCGTTCTTATTCACCTGATGCAGAGACGTGGGATGCACTTTTTTTAAAAAGAGGTTTCCCAAAGAAAATAAACCTGCAAAGAGATGTCTGTTGTTGGTTACTGTTACTGTGCATGTGCAAAATGCAGAGCAGCCATTCACTTTAACTACTAAAATCAAATAAATGACCCAATGAAAATCTGTTTTTGTATGAATATACATAGAGACATTTGTATTTACATGTGCACTTCATACCCAGTGTAGTACCAAACCTGAGCCCGGACAATGCAAGTACAATAATACTGTCCTCACACAAAGTGCAAAGGTCATAATGAACTGGATTTTTGTTAATGAATTGAAACTCACCATCAGCAACTCACTGCTGCCCTCTACTGAACCCAACAAGCACACATTAACAATATAGATTTTTTTAATTATATTTTTTCATGGACTATTTTATCCCCTCATGGCCAGCAGGACAGTTAAGTGGACAGTCAACAGTGCGTTTATGTTTTTCTGCTGAAGACTTAAAACTCGACTTGGACTCGCGAAAAATGACTTGTGAGGGTCGCTGCTTTTTAGTTCATGAAAGTATAGTACACTTTAACTTATAGTACTTAGCCAATGATATATGCATTACAAAAACACAAAATACATTGCTCCTTTTGCCATTTGACTGGATGATTTGTGATGAGATTAAAAAAATATATATATATATTGTTCTCTTGCCTCTACGGTGAACGGATAATCCAAAAACCTGATGAATTGAAGTAAATTCATATCAAAACATCCTTTTACAAACTCTCACACACTTTAATAGGCTACTCTATCAACAAGTAAGCCAACTATTCTTTTATGTCGGCCTATAAAGGCAAGAATACTTAATTATACTTATCTTAATCTTGATCAAAATATAAGTAAATAGACCTGTAAGCCAAATATACGTAGACTTTTCTGTATACTTGTCAGTATAAGCCAAGTATACTTAGACTTTTAAGTATACTTGTCAGTATAAGCCAAGCATACTTAGACTTTTAAGTATACTTGTCAGTATGACCCAAGTATACTTTTGTTAAGTATATCTCTGAAAAGAATATAAAAAGTATACTGAAAGTATACTCTCTTATTTTAAGTTCAAAAGAAGTATACTAATAGCACACTTGAATAAACTTCATTTTGGTTAGGGCATTCCTTGCACTTGCACATATCTCTTAAAGTAATAACCCTGAACAAAGTAGCAAGTAACACTGTGTACATACTAGAAGCACTTCAGCAGAGTTCAGGTAGGTTGTAATGTGGGGCTTCACCTGGAGTTGATTTGAGACTGATACTACTGTATAAAACCACAGCCAAGTTTGGTTTGGCTGCCTGGCTGTTAACTCTGTCGCACAGAAATGAGGAAAGTTTGTGAAACAAAAGCCAGAAAACCAAAGTGCGCCTCAAAGACCAAGGAAAACATAACAATAAGTGCAAGAGCACATGATATCATCATGCAGCTCAGCATCTGGGAAAGTACCATATTAACAGCCATGCGTTGCACATTTATGGTTTGACTAAACCAAAGAGAGAAGCGAATCCAAACAATGTATGTCCAAAGAATGTATATTCACAAGAAATACAGTCAAATGTTAATCCACAGGGTGTGATGTTACCACGCTGATAGCCAGGAACAAGAGGATGATGTTGACGTTGAGTGTCATATCACTTTCAGTTGTAGACTACATATACACCCCCCTGGTTGGACTCAAGCACCTTCCTTCCAGGAACGATTTCTCCCAGTTCTAACATTAACCAACAGGCCTTATTTCCTGAAACCAGAAACTCCCTCAGCAAAAGGAAACCCAGCAACACCTGCACTAGAGAGAAGCCGGCCAGGACGTGAGTCAAACATCAGGCCATTAGACTGAGGCGAAGTCTAATGGTGCACTGGATGTGAAATTTCTCTAATATTTTGTTAACATATCTGCTCAACATTGATGATTACTCTTACAAAAAAGTAGTAAACTTCAAGTTTATTTTATGAAGTTAACTTATTCAAGTTCCAAGTATGTTTCCCAAGTATACTTTATGTAGTAAGTATACTAATATCAATGTACTAGTAGTGTACTGTACTTGCAAGTGTACTACTTCAATACTTCTTGGGACTAAATTGGCCCACTTTTTAGTTTATAAAAGTATATTTTTAAGTGTACTCTTTAAGTGTAAGAAAAGTAAACTGTGAGGACACAACTACATTGTAAGTTGTATTTTGTACTGCAACTATACTATGAAGTGTACTATATTACAAGGGAACTTAGAGGTATACTGTTAGTTTACTATATACTTGTGGTAAAGTGAAAAGTATACTCTCAGTAAACTAGTTTAATGTTTTTTTCTGCAAGTACAAGTTGTAACTTTTCTTTAACTTATAGTACTTAGCCAATGATTTATGCATTTATTTAAAGAGATTTGCTCCTTTTGCTATTTGACTTGATGTTTTGTGAGGAAATTAAAATAAATAATACAATTATTTTTTTCTCACATGTATCTACAGTAAACGGTGAATGCAAAAACAAAAAAATGATTGATGAATTGAAGTAAGTTCATATCAAAGCATACATTTACAGACTCTCACACACTTTAATAAGCTACTCTACCAAACAGTAAGCACAACTACAAGCCAAGTATACTTAGACTTTTCTGTATACTTGTCAGCATAAGTATACTTAAGTATAATTTTGTTAAGTATATCTCTGATAAGTACATAAAAAGTAAACTGAAAGCATAGTAGTATACTAGTATACTATTAGCACATTCGAATAAACTTTTTTTGGTAAGAGCACTCATGACAAATACTATGCATTGCTAAAACACATTATCTAAATGAAAGCACAAGACTCAAATGTATTTATATTGCCAAATGAAACAAGAAATATGAGTTTTTACAAATATATCACACTGAAAAACATATTCCTGTGGATGACAACTCCACTCTATTTTGTATTGCAGTCACATGGCTCCATATTTTGGAGCTCAGTGCAACCCACATGTGCCCTCGTAGCCCACAAACTCTGGCTGCTTTTTTCCCAGCGAGGAGTTGATTGATTGGCCATCAATGGAGACATGCTCCTCGAATGAGAGCGCTCGCCACAGAACTATCACGTAAACACGCTTGGAAGTCAAGGCCAGCAAAATCCCTTGTGTCTCCATACCATCCGTTAGGAAGGCAAAGCCGGATCTCATGTATCTGTGGTCAGACGAGACCGCCACCACTTCCTCGTATTGCAAGGCTGCTTCAAAACCACGCCAGTGTGCGCTCTATTTCCCTAACCTTTTTTAAAAGGGTTGGAATTCACATAACCATGTGGTGTGCTTCTGGAGTTTGGGACTTCCAGGATCTCACTGTTTATCACTCAAATCAACAAAAATAAACGGTGCACGGTGAAAACATTTTCCACCGTGCTGGAAGGACTTTTCATAATGTCATAACTAGGCATCCCTCATGTGCTTTCAGTCTCTCACATCTTTCATGGTCGGCTTTGTTTAACAGAAGTGATAAGTTC
This sequence comes from Sebastiscus tertius, assembly GCA_916701665.1. Classification (NCBI taxonomy): domain Eukaryota; kingdom Metazoa; phylum Chordata; class Actinopteri; order Perciformes; family Sebastidae; genus Sebastiscus; species Sebastiscus tertius. Next base: position 3,136 of record CAKAOH010023488.1, on the reverse strand, counting down.
ATGCTAACTGGGACCAGACTGTTGAGTGAGGCTGTCGGTCTTCTTTCAAACCCTTTTGTGTAAGGCGTCTTCCTGATTCATAATTGAGCGCTCAGCCACTTGCCAAATTAAATCTGGTCCACTGTTGACATGAAGTCAGGGGTGGTCAGCTGATGCCGACAGCCTCGGTGCCAACAGGATGTTATACAGTAATAGTAGTAGAGCGTATAAAGAGAGCTACTTCCACACAACAGCATACACAGCGGCTGACACAGTAATTAACATCCGTTTCCAGTTTGCATGTGTTATGATATTCTCTGTTGCAATTTGTCACATGGGAGCCGACTATGAGGGGCGTCGCCGGTTTGCTTTTTGTTAAAGGAATAAAGCCTCGTTAGAATTCAGGAGGCTCAGTTCACTGGCGTTCTTATCTTCCAAAAAAATAAAAATCTAATTTGCGCTGCAGTTAATAAATTATGTTGTTTCTTTGGCTTTAATGGTCATTTTGTGCCAGGATACTGTTCTCGAGTGTTGTGGTTGTTCAAAACCTTCAGCTTGCCTTTCAAAATGTTTCCAAGGCACTCATCTCCAACTGGTGTTTAAAGGTGATAAAAACTTATATTACATTGTTTGGAAGAGCTAAAAAGTCTCAGCTAGTGAGATCCACATGCTCCAGACAGAGCATTCAGACTCCTTCACTTTTCATTATTTCATGTTGCAGCCTTGCGCTTAAATTATTTATATTAAATTTCCCCATAATCCACACTCAATACTTCATAATGACAAAGCAAAAACAGGATTTTAGCTATTTTTGCAATTTTATTAAAAGAAAAAAACCCACCACATTTACACAAGTATTCAGACCCTTAACTCAGTACTTCGTTGAAGCACATTTGGCAGTGAGTCTCTCTGATGCAACAAGTTTTGCGCACATTGATTTGGGGATTTTCTGCCATTTTCTGCAGATCCTCTCAAGCTGTGTCAGGTTGGATGGGGACCGTCAGTAGACAGCAATTTTCAGGTGTCTCCAGAGATTGGGTTTAAATACCAGCCCGGTCTCATTCCCAGGGCGTCAAATACCGATGCTTTGTCACGGCCGTCGCACAAGGCACCCCTTAGCGCCGGTATGAAATGCACCCGGGCGTTCTGTTAACTTTAATGAAAACCCATCTGCAGCAACAGCAAATGCTGCGAAAAAGTGCGCCAGGAGTGTGGTGACGTAGTTTAAAGAATCAAAAGACACAAACCGGTTGGGCGGGAGGGGAGGTGGATGTTCATTCGTGTCCCGTGTTCACAACTTTCAGTGTCATTTTCACTGTACAAACGTAGTAGATTTAAGATCAACCATGTGTAGTTCTTTCCTAAACCTAGTGGTTTTGTTGCCTAATCCTTTTGTAAGACCAAGGGCCGGTATGTGAGGAGTTGGGATGAGAACGTGTTGCAAATATGGGCTCTGTCTGGGCCACTAAAAGACATTCACAGTTGTCCCCAAGCTACTCCTGTGATGTCTTGTCTGTGTTTTTAAGGTCATTGTCATGTTGGAAGGTGAACCTTTGGCCAAGTCTGAGCTCCTGAGCGTCCTCTGGACCAGTTTTCATCTCTGTACTTTGCTCTGTTTAACTTTCCCTCAACTTGAGTGTTTTTCTTGCAAAGTCCAAGTGGGCTTTCATTTGTCTTTCACTGAGGAGAGGCTTCCATCTGGCCACTCTCTGGTGTGATCTCTGGAGCTCTTACTTAGGCCCTTCTCCCTTGATTTCTCTGTTTGGCCAACTAGCTCTAGGAGTCCTGGTTGTTTCAAACTTCTTCGATTTAAGAATTATGGAGGCCACTCTGCTCTTGGGAATTTTCAATGTAGCGGAATTTTTTTGCAGCCTTCCCTGTGGATCTGTGCCACGACACAATCCTGTCTTTAAGCTCAACCAGCAGGTCCTTCGACCTCATGGCTTTGTATTTGGTCTGATAAGATCAGTCAGTTGTGAGACCTTATATAGACAGGTTTTTGTTTTAATAAATTTACAATAAATTCAAAAATCCAGTTTTTTCTCATCATGGGGTATTGATTGTAGATTGATGAGGGGAACAATTAATTTAAACAATTTCAGCATAAGGCTGCAATATAACAAAATGTGGAAAAAAAAGGTCTGAATACTTTCTGAGTGCACTGCATATACAGCGTAGTTGAGGATTATGCCTGATGACAATTTATCTTCCACAACACGTTAGCAGCAGTTAATAAACTGAGAGTGAAAACAGCACCTATTTTATAATGTCTTGTAGAACAAAGACTGTTAAGCATTATTTCTTTTAGTTTGTAATTATGGGAACATTAGGTTATAAGGTTGCTGCCAACGCCTTACTCAGACTCAGGCTGTTGAAGCTGTTTACTGCTTAGCCCTTAGGTTCAGGGGATAAATAGGCTTTTTACAATGTAAACTAGGAAAAAAAAAGTTCGGAAACTTGTGTTTGGTCGATTATTTCTGTTGCCCTTCACCGTCAGGCCCGTTTGCGCTGGTGTCGACAACACAGACAATGGAACCTGAACATGTGGGGGAATGTCACGTTCAGTGATGAGTGCAGCTTCTGTCTGCGAAAGTTGGATGGCAGGGTCAAAGTATGAAGACGACGCGGAGAACGCTATGCTGATTGTTGCACCGATGGAGTGACAGCTTTTGGTGGGGGCAGTGTCATGGTGTGGGGCGGCATCTCCCTCACTGGCAAAACAAGGCTTGTCATCATTGAAGGCCAGCTCAATGCAGCGAGATATCGGGATGAGATTCTGCAGCCAGTGGCGATCCCATATCTCCACAATCTGGGACCTAACTTCACCCTCCAAGATGACAACGCTCGCCCCCACAGAGCCAGGGTTATCACAGACTACCTCCACAATTTGGGAGTAGAGAGAATGGAACGGCCTGCCAAGAGTCCACACCTCAACCCAATTCAACACTTGTGGGATCAGCTTGGGCGTGCTGTACGTGTTAGAGTGACCAACACAACCACGCTGGCTGACCTGCAACCAATCCTGGTTGAGGAATGGAACGCCATCCCACAGCAACGTGTGACCAGGTTGGTGACCAGCATGAGGAGGAGGTGCCAGGCTGTTGTGGCTGCGTATGGATCTTCCACCGCTACTGAGGCTCCTGACGGTGGATTAAAT
>CAKAOH010023487.1:0-19295 GCA_916701665.1 Sebastiscus tertius | reverse complement strand
TGGATAATAACACAAGAATTTCCCAATTTGGGATCAATTAAGAACATCTATCTAACTATGTTTCTACCTATCTTTCTACCCACCTATCTACTATAAACCTCCACCTGTTCGACGTGAGGTCGACCCAGCTGCTGCTCTGCCATGTGTCTGAAATCAAGAAATATATCGATTACATTTGAATTAATCCAAAAATCTTCTGTTCTTGCATCGGTGCATTTCGATGAGTCCTCTTTTTTCTGTCGATGGACAGTGAAGTAAAACGAGCTTTTGTGTGACTTCAGAGCTCAGGAGCAGAACCTTTTGCTCCAGTGATTGATTACTAAAGATGCTTTGACCCTCAGCACCTAAAGGAGAGAGAGAGGGTGCATGAACTTTAACAGAAACAACTCCTCGCTCCTCCATTGTGGACAGTATTGATTATGAGACATTTAGGGATGAAAATCCACCCTCTCCTCTATAGTGTCCCAGAGCTAGACTGTCTTTACAGCCGCCCTGGCGTCGTCTCCAGCTGTGGAGCTGCACGTCCCCCTTCAGTCTGTCCTCGGCTGGCTGCATGCTGCTCAGTCTGAAAACACCCACAATAAATTCCTCGAGGTGCACACACTTTAGCACCATTTGTGTCATATATGAGGCCATGGGGTGGAAACAAATTAGGGGTCGTGTGCGATGGCATGCAGTAGAGTAGACTAGACAGTTTGCACATGATTTTACGCACAGATTTGTGACGAGATTATCAACAGATATGAGGAATCTCAGTGATTTGTTTTTCTTACCAATTATAGGTAAAGATCTGCAAAAGCAAAAGTCACATGTTTGGGTTTTACCTCATTATGCTACAGCTGAATAAGCCAAACCAGGTCCGGTTTTGGTTTTATAAATACTTTTGAAAGCTGAGATGAAGCACAATCCTGTTGGACTGTGTGCATAACGGTCTGCACAATGATGTGAAATATATTTACAAAATATTGAAACATTGAATTTGTTCAAGAAAACGTCAATGAAGTAAAATCTAATGCAACTAAATAATCCTAATGCAATACAGCAGCCCAGCAATAATTATATTATTGTAAATGTCCAGGTTTTTTTTCTTATGTTTGTTTGTTTTTTATATTATTTTGAGGCTGTTCTTAGTGCTGGTGGATGAAAGTGTTTTCTAATATTGTGTCCACCTTATTGCATAAAAAATGCAATATGTCACAAGCAAAAGTTATAGAAATGTATTTATTGTCTATTGTATTGGATTACATTACACTGTTGGGTTTCTGCAACAGTCTCTAGTAAACTTGCCAGTGTATTAATCCTATTCTTTATTATTTGTATTTTATTTGTATTTTTTTATCTAATAGATGGGAAAGGTGATTCATCAACAGTATAATTTACTGGAAAAAACTCACATCAGGACCAGTTTGTAGGTCTGTGCAAAAATAGTTTGGTGGCTAACTAATAATCAGTGGATAAATTAATTACTCAAATATTGTACTTAAGTACAAATTAGAGGTATTTCCATTTTATGCAACTTTATACTTCTACTCCCTTGTATATATCAGAGGCAAATATTGTACTTTTTTACTCCATTACATGTGTCTGACAGCTTTAGTTTCCAGATTACAGATGTTCATTCCCTTCCTGTCCAGTGAAAGCTATGTGTTCCCAGATGTGTTGATTTCGTGATAAAGCTGAAGATAAGATGTTCCTTTATTAGTCCCACAGAGGGGACATTTGCAAGGATGACGTGTTCCTTTATGAGTTGAGAAAATACCCCTATTTATTAGCCTAAATAAACTATTTAAAAAGCGTCTTGGATCAGCTGGAAAAATGCATCATCACAAAGCTGAAAACAGGGCTGTTCTTCTGACACCATGAAAAGTTGACTTTTTAGAGATACATGGTAGAATATGATGCATTGCTGTAGATTACACTACCCAACAATATGTATGAATTAAAATCATCTACAGTAGTAAAATACAACATATACATTAATGCAGCAGTAATTTTGATCCAGAAACGTCATATAGATAGATAGATAGATAGATAGATAGTAACTTTATTAATCCCGAGGGAAATTCAAGTTTCCAGCATCACAGTCCCATAGTGCAAAACATGTTAGTAAAAAGGCAGTAAAAAAGTTAGTAGTGCAAAGTACAAAAAATATACCAGATATAAAATTACAAGGAGATGAAGAAAACTGTTAAAACTGAATATAGTGCAGGCTAACAGCTGTAATACAAGACTATTAAAAAAGTGAATGTAGTGCAGAAGAGACTGTTAAAAATAAATATTATATAATAAATAGTAAAACACTGACAGGGAACATTTTACTGCAAAATGAATACTTTTTCTTACAATTTGCTGACAGTCCTTACATATTTTTACGTTTTGCATGCAGGACTTTTACTTGTAGTGGAGTATTTTCACTGTGTGATATTAGTACTTGTACCTTAGTAAAAGATGTGAATACTTGGTCCACCACTGCTAATAATTAAGATAATATAAGATAAGATAAGATAAGATAAGATGAACCTTTATTAATCCCCGGAGGGAAATTCAGGTGTCAAAGCAGCAACATCAGGAAACAGAGTGAATCACAGGAGAGGTAAAGGTATACAAAAATTATAAAAACAATAAATAGAGATATAAAAGATACAGAGTGAATGGGTGAACATAGTGTGTGTAGTATGTGCAATAAATAAATGTAGTATGTACATATGTGCAGTCTATAAAGTGGTATATAGGATGTATAGTGTAAAGTAGGTGTAAAGTCCGCCAGTGGTTAGAGTCCAATTAACCACATTAACCAAATAATTATACCTCGTCTGTCATCATGTGTTGCTCCTCTTTCCTCCCAGTAGTTCACTCAACATAAAAGCAGATTTAGAGATATTTCTCTGGTTATTATAGCACATACAGTGACTCTGCTGTAGCTCTTGGTGTTGTGAATTGACGCCCCTGTCTGTTCTGTGACAGCCTCTCTGATTGGATGAAAGTTTTCAGCCTCAGCCAATCAGAGCGCCCCCTCTGCGTTCCGGGTGTATCCTCTCGACCAATCACAGCCGGGAGCGCAGACTGGGAGACAGAAGAGCTCCGCTACTTTTGACGGTCTCCTCTCACTTTGAACCGGTGTCAACAAACAACAACAACAATATTTTTCATGCTTACACCGCCTACACTTCCAACAACCCGAGTACTGGCGAATAAAACCAAGAAGACTGAGAAACTAACTCTTTTTAACACCCCAAAATACAATTTTCTTCATTTTTTTTGTCATTTGACTCCTCCAGAGGCTTGTTTGTGGCTGTCCTGGGACGCACTGCAGCTAACCGAGGCTAAAAACCGTCTAGGAAGCTTCCTCACAGGCGAAATCCTGCTGCAAAAGTCGGTGTTGGAGCAGCAGCTGCAGCCTCCCCGTTAGGAGGAGGTATTTACTGGGGTGTTGGAGGTATGACTGCGTTGGCTGGGTCAATACCCAGGATGATGCGACCCCATCTGGCTCAGAACTACCCCCGCAGTGGATTCCCACTGGAAGGTAACGTAAAGCATCACATTGCCAAAAGGAGAAGGGTATACAGCCAGCTGGATGTTAATGGAAGACATTGTTGCTAGTTTGTCAAAAGTCACTTTTAGGTTACTTTTATGTAGCCATTTAGATAGACAGATAGATAGATAATAACTTTATTGATCCCGAGGGAAATTCAAGTTTCCAGTATCACAGTTCCATAGTGCAAAACATGTTAGTAAAAAGGCAGTAAAAAAGTTAGTAGTGCAATTTAATCCAGTCTTGTACCAAACCTCAGCTTAAAAACACACACTTTGTACAGTTATTGGTCCTAAAAGTTGTATAGCACTGGACTACATCTTACTTGACTATTCATTATTTCTTTATCCCCACCTTGGTAGCTTATTTTACTGTTTTTTTACCTCACATTTTTTGTGTAATTTTAGCAACTTTTAACAAACTTGTCTGCAGGTTATAGATAGATAAATAGTAACTTTATTGATCCCGAAGGAAATTCAAGTTTCTAGCATCACAGTTCCATAGTGCAAAACATGTAAGTAAAAAGGCAGTAAAAAAGTTAGTAGTACAAAGTACAAAAAATAAACCAGATATACGTGTTGCTTTATGAGTTGAGAAAATACCCCTATTTGTTAACCTAAATGAAGTATTTAAAAAGCGTCTTGGATCAGCTGGAAAAATGCATCATCACAAAGCTGAAAACAGGGCTGTTTTTCTGACACCATGAAATGTTGACTTTTTTTAGATACGTGGTAGAATATGATGCATTGCTGTAGATTACACTACCCAACAATATGTATGAATTAAAAACATCTACAGCCGTAAGCAACATACACATTAATGCAGCAGTAATATTGATCCAGAAACATCATATAGATAGATAGATAGATAGTAACTTTATTAATCCTGAGGGAAATTCAAGTTTCAAGCATCACAGTTCCATAGTGCAAAACATGTTAGTAAAAAGGCAGTAAAAAAGTTAGTAGTGCAAAGTACAAAAAATATACCAGATATAAAATTACAAGGAGATGAAGAAAACTGTTAAAACTGAATATAGTGCAGGCTAACAGCTGTGATACACGACTATTAAGAAAAAGCGAATATAGTGCAGAAGAGACTGTTAAAAATGAGTATTTAATCAGTTTAACAACACAAACTTTGTACAGTTATGGGTCCTAAAAGTTGTATAGCACTGGACTACATCTTACTCGACTATTCATTATTTTTATCCCCCATCTTGGTAGCTTATTTTACTGTTTTTTTTCTCACAATTGTTGTAATTTTAGCGACTTTTAACAAACTTGTTTGCAAACTATTTGACATAGTTGGGCTATTATTATTATATTTTGTATTTTCTTAATTAATGCAAGTGTTTTAATAGGATATGCGTACTTTTATAACTGTATATGAGTTATTGCGCAAAAATAGTTATTGTTTTTGGAGCAGTTAAATAAAACTGCTGCTTCTTTCTATAATATCTTGTTATCGGTGTATTGAGTTACATTTGGGATCAATTAAAACTTCTCTATAACATTACGCACTGACTGGATCACTTTGGTGACTCTCATATTTTGATTAAATGAATCAAACCTCATCTTAAAAACACACACACACTTTGTACAGTTGTAGGTCCTAAAAGTTTTACAGCACTGGACTACATCTTACTGGACTGTGCATTATTTTTATCCCCCATCTTATAGCTTATTTTACTGTTTTTTTCCTCAATTGTTGGTGTAATTTTAGCAACTTTTAACAAACTTGTTTGCAGGCTAAATAATTAGGCTTTTCACATTATATTTTGTATTTTCACAAATAATGCAAGTGTTTTAGTGGGATAAACGTACTTTTATAAGTTATTGCGTAAAAGTAGTGATTGTTTTTGGGGCAGTTAAATAAAACTGCTGCTTCTTTCTATAATATCTTGTTATTAGTGTATTGGAGTTACATTTGGGAGCAGTTAAAACTTCTCTATAACAGCATGCACTGACTGGATGACTTTGGTGACTCATATTTTTGATTACATGTACCAAACCTCATCTTAAAAACACACACACTTTGTACAGTTGTTGGTCCTAAAAGTTGTACAGCACTGGACTACATCTTACTTGACTATGCAGTATTGCAAGCTAAATAATTAGGCTTTTCACATTATATTTTGTATTTTAACAAATAATGCAAGTGTTTTAATGGGATATGCATATTTTTATAAATGTATAACTATAAGTTATTGCGTAAATATATGTGTATTTTTTTTTGGAGCAGTTAAATAAAACTGCTGCTTCATTCTATAATATCTTGTTATTGGTGTGTACATTTGGGATCAATTAAAACTTCTCTCTAACATTACGCACTGACTGGATCACTTTGGTTACTCTTATCATGTTTTGGTTATAGTGTCTACTCCGCTGGGTCAAGGCCGTGTGAACCAGCTCGGAGGAGTTTTCATAAACGGCAGACCTTTGCCCAACCACATCCGACATAAGATCGTGGAGATGGCCCACCACGGCATCAGGCCGTGCGTCATCTCCAGACAGCTCCGGGTCTCTCACGGCTGCGTGTCCAAAATCCTGTGCCGGTACCAGGAGACGGGCTCCATCAGACCCGGGGCCATCGGTGGAAGCAAACCCAAGGTATATGGACCAGTGAAAGCACATCAGACATATACATATAGATTTTCTTTTTTAATACTCATTCATATTTCAATGTTGAATTCTTAACAACAATTTTAAAAAACTTGTTGATTTTTATGTGATAAAGGTATTGTATGCATTGTGCCCTAAGGGCCACAACAAAGTGAATAAACACTGCGACTTCTCTGACCTTTTGAAGCAGGGAACAACGCCGGACGTAGACAAGAGAATAGAAGAATACAAGCGGGAAAACCCGGGTATGTTTAGCTGGGAGATTCGGGATAAATTACTGAAGGATGGGATATGTGACCGCAACAACGTTCCTTCAGGTAAAAAAGGGCAGACATGAATTAATTAATTAATTCTATTTTATTATTATTATTATTATTATTATTATTATCATCATTATTATTTTCATCATTATTCTCATTCTCATTATTATTATTATTATTATCATTATCATTATTATTATTATTATTATTATATTTACATTTTTTGACGTGTACTTTTACATTCTATATTTTCTTATTTCTTTATATTCTATACATTTTAACTTCTTCCACAACAGGTTATCATATAGCCTACTCAAATGTTGTTGTTTTTTTAATAATAATAAAAAACATAATTAAAGAAAAAAAAACACCCCCTTTAACAAATCTACCGTTTCTTTCAGAGTTTTATTTTTTTAGAGACAACTTTATTATTTATTTATTTATTTATTTATGTATTTATTTATGATCAATGGCCTATATATTTTGTCATATTTTAATGTAGTGACAATTATTTTATTGTGAGTTTCATTGTTTTTTTAATGCATTACTTATTTTGTATTTCTGTGTTTCTAATTTCTACTTTTTTTAACGAACTTTTTGTCAGTGAGCTCCATCAGTCGCACCATGCGGAGTAAGTTCGGTGGGAAAGGCGATGAAGAGGAGGATGAAGAGGAAATCGAGAGGAAAGAGTTGGAGGAGAGCGACCGGAGGGCCAAACACAGCATCGAGGGCATCTTAGGAGACAGATGTGAGTAAACTATATACTGTTATCATATTGTGGGGAGAAAATAGTTGGCTGTTAACTTTATAGCTTCATATCAGTGACCTCACTCACACACATTAGAGCGCATGTTTGATCAGATACCATCTCAGTGAGTCCATATGGGAGGAAGTTTATTATAATAATTTGTATTCATATAATTGCTAAGCTGTCTGTTTAGGATGTGATTTGGGAAATATTATAAGAAAGTGAAAACTTAAAGGTCCCATATTATAAAAAAGTGAGATTTTCATGTTTTTTTTAATTATAAAGCAGGCTTAAGTCCTGTATAAATACTGTGAAAGTGTCGAAACACTCAATCCACAGGGAAATACACACAGCCCATATTCAGAAACTCTGCATTTGAAACAAGCTGTCAGGATTTCTGCCCATTTGTGATGTCATCAATATACAATATTTAGACCCTTGACACACTTTTAAACTTAAACATTATAAATGTGTCCCAGTTTATTCCTGGTTGCAGTGTATGTGAATGTCATCAGCTGACAGGAAGTAAACATGGACCCAAGCGGTTGCCTAGCAACGCAATTCTGTCAAAATGCACTAAAACGGAGCGTTTCAGTCAGAGGGTGAATACAGGCATATTCAGGCAGACAGTATGAGGAAAATAACGTGTTTTTTTTAACATTAAAGCATGTAAACATGTTCTAGTAGAAACACAAAATACAAGTATGAACCTGAAAATGAGCATATTATGGGACCTTTAAGAGACTATTTATCCAGCTATATTAAATTATAGAGGAATACATGTCCCATTTCGCAGGGAAACCTATTCAAAGAAACACTTCAGCACCTCCAACCTGTTGATTGCTTATGAGCAGTTATAAAGGAGAAAGGTTTTATTTAGTCGTGTAACTGGCCTCTCTGTGGAGTTTTAGCATGCTGTAAAGTTGTTGGATTGGGGGTGGAGAGTGTGTGTCGTCCTTTTGTTAGGAATTCTTTATCGACCATATCTCTCTCCAGCTAATGCTTTTCCCATGAGGCCATATCCAGTAAATCAAACAGCAGGTGACGACTCAGTGCGAGGAAAGGAGAGTGTGCAGTGCTTTAAACGCAGAATAGCCATGTTACAGTGAAGTCTGCATATTAGGATGCACATATTTAAAAAAAAAAAAAAAACGATTTACAAAGAGAGAAGCCGTCCAGCATTATAAATCCATTCACTATATTTAATGCTTTTAATAAATTATGGAAACACTTTTCTCTTGGCCCGTTGTTTGGCAGGCTCTGTGTTTATAGTTTGGCTATTATTTTATGCAACAAATCAATTTTTATTAGTGTTTCAGAAGAGAGCGTCCACTGTAAAAAGTGAGCACCTGCACAAGCTCACAAAACAAAAAACACATTTTTATTTAAAAAGTGAAATCAGATGACTTGGATAACTTTTTTTCAATGCAATTTAAAGTTTTAGTTCTTTTCTAGTGGATTTAAACGATAAATTAAGTTTTTAAAAGGGATTTTTCGAAACAAGTGGATCAAAAAGTTTATTCTTTTTAAAGAAAAAATCCCCCTCCTGCTAACAAAGACTCTTTTAAAGAACTGTATAAAGTGGTATGTGTTGCAAGCCAAGAAATAAAACATATTTCCATCCTTACAGTTCCACAGACAGAAGCCTAATTGGAGATTTGAGAGCGGTTTGCTCTTTAGCTCTATTTAGCCCATTTTCAGTGTCATTACTTTACTTTTTGCTTACGTCATTAGAGTGGAAATTCGTCACGCTTTAATTTGGCACTTCCCAAATTACTAACCTCCATAATGGATCCATCTTCTCCTCGTCTCGTTGGTGAGTTTGTGTCCTTTGTAGAAACCAAACTGTACCAATAATGTGCTCATCATCCTTAAAGGGATGAAATCAATTAAAAATATTTTTCTTTTCACTTTGGAAAAGTTAATTATAGGATGCTTTTTGGTGTGTGACAGCCTAATTTGAAATGTGGCAAGGTAATTGTTGGGGAAAATACTGGAGGTGATGATAGTTGTGATAATTCACCCTCAGTCTAACTTTAGAGCTGCGTAAAGTTTATACATTTTAACGTGTAATAATTTAGTCACTTAAAGGTCCCATATTATGCTAATTTTCAGGTTCATACTTGTATTTTGTGTTTCTACTAGAACATGTTTACATGCTTTAATGTTAAAAAAAACACATTTATTTTCCTCATACTGTCTGCCTGAATTTACCTGTATTCACCCTCTGTCTGAAACGCTCCGTTTTAGTGCATTTCAACAGAATTTAAACAGAATTGCGTTGCCTGGCAACAATTTGGGTCCATGTTTTACTTCCTGTCAGCTGATGTTATTCACATACACTACAACCAGGAAATAAACTGGGACAAATTTAGAATGTTCACATTTAAAAGCGTGTAATGGTCTAAATATTGTATATTTGTGACATCACAAATGGACAGAAATCCTATAACGGCTTGTTTCAAACGCACAATTTCTGAATAAGGACTGTGTGTATTTCTCCCTATATTGAGCGCTTTGATACTTTCACAGTATTTTTATATCACTTAAACCTGTTTTATAATATAAAAGACCTGAAAATCTCACTTTTTACAATATTGGACCTTTAATAACAGTCTATAATTGTTGCCATCAGTTTCTGATTAACGTTAATTGGCTAAAGAGTAAGCATTAAAGCTAAATATTGCTCCATAGTGCTTTTAGAGGTTAAAAAACACACCATTGAGTAAGTTAGGCTACCTTTAAAAAGTGTATTCATAAAACAAACTGATTCAAAACAGCCAGGACCAACAACATGTGTAAATTGTTAAGCCTGTTTTGACTAGTTGAGGCTGCAGGTTATTAGTATTTTTTTTCAGGTTTTTATATTATTATAGACCTGAAAATCTCACTTTTTACAATATGGGACCTTTAATCTGTCACCGTCTACCTCGAGCACCAGAGACTAAACGGCCATCCAAAATGACTTGTTCAAACAGTTTCCATCACTTTTTAAAACATTTTACGCATGACGTCCACATGCAGCCTCCATTTCCCTGCAGCACCTTCTCCGTCCGCGCATCAGTGAAACATGGGAGGAGAGATAAAGGACTCTAGTCTGAAGAGACAAAATGTCCCCCAGATGAGTTGATCAAACATTTGTTCAACGGTTTCCAAGTCCTCACAAAGACACGCCTCGCGCGCACAACGGGACGCTCGAGGATGAACTTGGGAGACAAAAGCGCGAGAGTCTATTTGGGGCTCACGCTTGGGCTGCGCGCGGACAAAAGGCCAGCTTGGAAACAGCTTTGGCCACTGCTTAAAGAAGAAGAAGAAGAAGAAGGAGAAGAGGCAACCTGTTTATAATTCAGTCAGAGGAAAAAAAGCTTCAGCAGAGAAAAGCCCCGACAAAACACACTGTGAAGCCGCAATGAAGGATGAATTATTCAGGGAGCGTTCAGCGAGGGGAAAATGGCCGTTTTCACCTACAAAATGTTTCCTATTGGGGTCGGCTAAAGAAGCCCACTGCCATTCACGATGACAAGTGAGGCCTCTGAAATCTACTCACGTTTTGAAGCAAGGATGCGTGCTCGCTCCCAAAACCTGCGCACAAGCAGATAGACACGTGCGCGCACACGAATAAACATTGAAGTCGATATAAGTTGTGCCATTTTAGATGTTGATAAAGGCACCCAGTGCAAGAGAAAAACAGACAAGTTAGTAAGACACAGTTTAGGTCGCCAATACAAGCTATAATTTAGATTATTGCAGGATCTTTATATTAAAAAGTGAATAAATGATAATAATAATAATATTAATAATAATAATAATAATAAATACAAAATATCTTCAGTTAATATATATTATCAGCCAATGAAATAACACCAAAATACTGAGTTGTGGACATAACAAGACATTTTATTGCAGGATCTTTATATTAAAAAGTTAAACTTTGAATAACTTTCTGTTGCAGCTTTAAAACAGAAAAAGGCAACATTGTCTGATTCTGCAGCCTTTGATGAATCCTAATTGTTGTGTTTGTCATAATATTCAGACTGTAATTGGCCACCAAAACAAAAAAAACAGACAAGTTAGTAAGACACAGTTTAGGTTGCCAATACAAGCTGTAATTTAGATTTATTGCAGGATCTTTATATAAAAGAAGTTGCATACTTTTTGTGGAGTTTATTTTTATTTTTTTTTTCAGTAAACTTTGAATAACTTTCTGTTGCATTTGTAATGTCAGAGCTTTACAACAGAAAAAGGCAACATTGTCTGATTCTGCAGCTTTTGATGAATCCTAATTGTTGCATTTGTAATGTCAGAGTTTTATAACAGAAAAAGGCAACATTGTACCCGATTCTGCAGCTTTTGATGAATCCTAATTGTTGTGTTTGTCATAATATTCAGACTGTAATTGGCCACCAAAACCAAGTGGCCCTCTGCTGCCTTGAAGGGTGCTGCTAATAATACAGCCTGTAACTCATGATCCATTATTGATTCTTTGATGAATCCAGGGCCATGCCCTCGCGAACATTAATAATGTCTTCTAAATGATGTCGATATTGTGCTATGTCACATTTAATGACGGAGGGAGTGTATTAAAGAGTGGTTTTGGTGAATGGGGACCAATGTTCTCCCCGGAGAGCCCCGGTCTGGCCCGGAGCGCAGCTCCACAATGGGGGCCCCGGCCACCCGTCCACAACTCCCAAAACTCACCCCCCTCCTCCACTTGCTCTCCAAATCTCTTCAAGCAGATTAAATCGACTCTTTTATTTCATCTCACTTTCATCTGGAGAGCAACACCGCCCCTCTCCCTCTGTCTCTGTTTCCTACTCCGTCTCTCTGGTTCTCTCTCTCAGCCTGCGGCGCACAGCAAGTCTCATATCGGATCTCCATCCTCCGGAGCGCACCGAGGAGACTCACTCCAGCTCCACAAAGTTTCATATTAATTAAGTTCTTTATTAACCTTTTGCGGTTTGATCCGAAATATATGTAGTTGCAATTTCAAAATGATTGCAGAAACTACACTGTAAACAATTGCAGTTAATTTAAAACTTAATTAGAAACTTTTTGGAGCCAATTACTGTCTGAATATTATGACAATCACAACAATTAGGATTCATCAAAAGCTGCAGAATCAGACAATGTTGCCTTTTTGTGTTTTAAAGCTCTGACATTACAAATGCAACAGAAAGTTATTCAAAGTTTACTGAAAAAAAACAAATAAACACAAAAAGTATGCAACTTTTATTTATATAAAGATCCTGCAATAAATGTAAATTATAGCTTGTATTGGCGACCTAAGCTGTGTCTTACTAACTTGTCTGTTTTTTTCTTCCTCTCAAATATGTGTGGGTGCCTTTATCAACATGTAAAATGGCACATCTTATCCTCCTGAGACCCAGCCCATTGACATGTATCCTCTGTAGTGGACATTTTGTCCACATGCATATCCTCTTACTCTTTTGACCTACTCTATCAACCCTGGTGTATTGTAAAGAGGACATCCTAGGCTTCCCAGTGATATGGCATGCATTTATTTTAATCAATTTGAATGTATTCTTGGTTTAAAATCACTCTACAGCCATAATCTGTTCATTTTTTCAGTCTTTTCACACTGAAATAGTCCTGTAGTCCACTACAGTGGACATAAAAAATAAAGTTTAACAAGCCTAAATTGTTAAGATTTTCTTTTAGCCCTAAATAGGAAGGAAATCACAAAAAAAGTAATTGGAAGACACTTTTTTTTAACTCGGTTCCCAGGAGGATATATTAACTTCTATAGTTGCAATTTCAAAATGTTGATTGCAGAAACTACATCTGATTAATTCTAATTTAAATATTTTCTATTTGCTTTTTTGGCCACCACCTTCTATCTTGTGGTATCTTTTTAATATTGAATATCTTGAGTTAATATATATTATCAGCAAATGAAATAACACCAAACTACTGAGTTGTGGACAAAACAAGACATTTGACTTTGTCATCTTGGGCTTTGGGAAACACTGATCCATATTTTTCACCAATTTTGGACATTTTATAGACCAAACAACTAATCGATTAATCGAGAAAGTGCATGAAACACAGTCTGGCTCCACAAAGTTTCTAATGAAGTTCTTTATTAACCTTTTGCGGTTTGATCCTAAATATATTTAGTTGCAATTTCAAAATGATGATTGCAGAAACTACATCTGATTAATTCTGATTTAAATATTTTTTATTTGCTTTTTTGGCCACCACCTTCTATCTTTATACTTGTGAAGCTGTCTGCTTTGGAGCAACACATAGTTGTTGTAATTTTTCAATAGAAGATAATTAAGTTAATATATATTATTAGCAAAGGAAATAACACCAAACTACCATACTTTGAGTTGTGGACAAAACAAGACATTTGACTTTGTCATCTTGGGCTTTGGGAAACACTGACATTTTCTAGACTTAACAACTCATCGGTTAATTGAGAAAATAATCGTTGGTTGCATGGATTTATCGTTTAGTCTTTTTTTTTTAGCAAAATTGGCCAAACTTTTCTGGTTTCAGCTTCTCCATTGTGAGGATTTAGTGCTTTTATCTCTAATATATTTGGGTTTTAGACTGGTGATTGGACAAAACAAGACAGATGACGACACTTTGGACTTCATGAAATTTCTATGTGATGAATAATATAATATGCAAACCAAAACTTTTAGCCCTGTAATACCTGTTGGCTACATTTCTGACTTTCTTGATGGCTTTAGAGCAATACTATTCGCAGTTATATGATCACAAAGAGCTATTTTAAACTCTACTATACACAGCCTCTTGGCCAAATAATAAATAACGAATGGTAATAATTAAAATGTAATCTAAAGGCCTATCTTTTGACAAATGAATACAAATTTAAACCACATTTTCTTGCAAATTCCCAAAGTAAAGTTAAAACCAGAAAGAAATTCCTCCCCTCGCTCCATGTTGTATTAAATATTTATATATCTGGCAGTACCACTGGCCCTCCAGGCCTGTTGCTGAGCTGTACCAAACTCCCAGCATCATAGTAATTAACCCTGGAGACAAAGTTAATGATTAAAACAGTCACGGTGTCCCCGCCTCCTCCCTCCTCCTGCTCCACATTTTCACAGTGTATCTTTTAGAGTCCGTACTTAGTTAGGTGAAATTAGCCAGATAATACAGAGGAGCCTTGTTGAGGGCCGATACATTTCCATTTAGGCCGGCCGTGTGTGCGCACACACAACCACTTGCGTACACACACATACACATTCCACTCTGCAATGCAAACAGTCAAAGGGATAACTTTATTTGGTGAAAGGGGATCCTGGAAAGGGCTAATTGAATAAGCCCAGGATCTTTGAAAAACCCCTACCATGGTGAGCGCAGTCATCATGTCATAATTAGGTTTATTGAGGCGCATTCCTTCAATCTGCCTCCATTCCCCCGGGCTCATTGTATCCAGGGCCCAGGCCAATGGCCGGGGGACAAAAGGGAACCGTGAGCAGACAATACATGAAAGAGCCATAAAGATTTAGCTGGCTTTGTCACAGAAACGGAGTAGGACTTTGTTTGTGTAAATAATGCGAGTGAATGAAGAACTTGGGCTTCTCTGCCACTCGGGGTGAAGGATGGCGTGCTGCAAAATGTAATATGTGGGCAAACCGCTGGATCAGTGCCAGGGCAGAAGAGAGGAGGAGGAAAGGAAAGAGAGGATGGAGGGAAGAGGAGTGATAGGTCGGAGCGAGGGAGCAGAGGTTGAGGCAGATAATGGGCTGAGGGCACAGACGGAGCAGTGTGTTTAGTGTGTTTATGATGGTGTTTGCACTGACTTTTCTATCAGCTTTTGTACTCCAGCTGTTTGCAGTTCTTATCTGAAGAACTTTTAAATACTCAGACTGTAAAGGATTCACTGAAAATGAGAATATTTGCAAGTATCTTCTTATATATATTCCCAGTTGCTCATAATTATATGTTTTTGCATAATCTACTGAATGAATAATCACTCAGCTCAACTGTTTTGCTTTGTTGTGTCGCTTACGGTGGCTTTTCAAGCAGTGCTCTGATATACGTAACTAGTCAGCAAAGTTAGCAATCATACAACACTACTGATTTAACTATTTAGAATACTCAACATGATATTTAATTGTAATATAAGTTGTAAAGCTGTAACTATTAGTCAATTAATCAATTAGTCAGTCGACAGAAAAATAATAGCCAACTATTTTGGTAATGGATTTAGATCTGCAACGATTGAGCGATTAGTTTTCAACTATTAAATTAATCGGCAACTATTTTGATAATCGATTAATCGTTTTTTAAGAAAAAAAAGTCAAAATTCTCTGATTCCAGCTTCTTAAATGTGAATATTTTCTGGTTTCTTTACTTCTCTATGACAGTAAACTGAATATCTTTGAGTTGTGGACAAAACAAGACATTTGAGGACGTCATTCTGGGCTTTGGGAAACACTGATAGACATTTTATAGAGCAAACAACTAATCGATTAATCGAGAAAATAATCG
Organism: Sebastiscus tertius; assembly: GCA_916701665.1. NCBI lineage: Eukaryota > Metazoa > Chordata > Actinopteri > Perciformes > Sebastidae > Sebastiscus > Sebastiscus tertius. Next base: position 3,644 of record CAKAOH010023487.1, on the reverse strand, counting down.
TTAGTTGCAGCCCTAAATGGATTTATCGTTTAGGTCTTCTCCATTGTGAGGATTTGGTGCTTTTATCTGTAATATATTTGGGTTTTGGACTGGTGATTGGACAAAACAAGACGGCGACACCTTGGACTTTATAAAATTTAAATTTGCATTTCTTTTTAAATTTTCTACCATTTTCTACACCAAACGATTGATCGAACAGTCGAGAAAATAATCAACGAATTGATTAACAATGAAAATATTCTGTAGTTTTAGCCCTAAAAAGTTGACAGTTGCTGTTTCTGTCTCATCAAATCTGACAAAGACAGAACCAATAAGCTCTCGATTGGATCTTATAATAGCTATTGGCTATTACTGGTTTGAGCCAAGTGTCTGGTGAAGAGGGCTCTGTCTGTCCGTTGAAAGAATGAATGTGTCACTCAGTGAGTCCCTGGGCACGAGGGCAAAGGGGGGCACGAGGGCCAAGTGGCGAGCACCAAATCACTCTCCTCTACCCCGGGGCTCTCTCCGTCTCTCTGTCCCTCTCTCCTCATCCTGCTCTCCTCCCTCTCTCGTGGGTTTTTTCTAATAAGCCCATGCATGATGACTATTCAAGCATGAAAACATAGTTATCTGCAAATGAATGGCTGCTCTATGCTTCATTAAAGCCTCTTTTTCCTTTCACACTCTTATTGTGACCCTCTGATATCAATTCAAAGGGCAATTAATGAATGCACACCAACTTTGAAGTCGGGGTGATTTCTGAGAGGGAGGGGGCTAGTGCGTGTGTGTGTATGTGCATGTGTGTGTAGGGGGGAGGGGGTATTTGGGGTATTCCCCCTTCAAGACCCGCTGTAGCGCCCCAGCCTTCACCCGTGATGGACTAGCCACATTGAGCTGAGAGTGAGCGAGCCCCAAAGACGGTTTGAAGGGAGTGAAAGAGTGAAAAGGCCCAGCGAAGGTCAAGTAGAATGGCTCGCCTTAGAATAAGGCCCCTCTTTATCTGCTGCAAGTATGCACTATAGGCACAACAGCTGGGGGGAAAGGGGGAGAGAGGTTGTTTTTTAATGTGCATGAGTGTGTTTGTGCGTGTTTCTGAGAAAGTAAGGAAGAATGTGCGTTTTCCTCTCATGCATCTGTCCGGGTTGTTTTTAACGTGTGTGTATCGGGGGTTATGGGTTGAGTGTCAAAGTTTGCAGAGGCCAGCCAGAGGCCAGTAAATGCAGCATCGATGCTGCTGATGGGGGGACAGGCAGCTGTCAATCACCTGACTGATGAAGCTTGACTTTCATTCAGAGCTTTGTTAACTAATTAGCCCAGAAGCTTTTGTGTCGCGTCGGAAAAGAGGCTTAAAATGTGTGTTTATGCTGTAGTCGTGCCATGTGGGGAATATCTATTGCACACTCTCAAACTTGAAGGCACCAAGCAGATGCAGAATTGTGTTTTTTGTGTTTCACGCTTAGTCATGCTGGTGTTTGAGCTTTACAGCGTGTAAGCTACAAAATGCAGTGTGCGATGAAAATAATCAATTTTGTTCAGGCTTTTTGAATGAATGTAGCGCTCTGTAGAACTTGATTACAGGTATTTCCGTGTTTAAATAGGGATTCTCTGCCAAACCAGGAGTTCCTTAGTAATATTTACCATCTGAACGTTGAGGTAAAAAGTAGGAAACTCGGATCTACCCTCTCCCATGTAATATGAATGCAGCATTATACAGTACATTACTGCTGTTCTAAATGGCTCACTGGATCTTATTATACTTGCATCTTGCACTTTTTTGCATCAGATTCCTTACTTTACAATTCTTTGCTTTGTTTAAGGGGAACATGCAGTACTTGACATACAACTACAGTTGTATGGACTGCTTTTGTGTCGTTGCAGGCTGGTCTCATACACTGTAGCTATACCTACGAAAAGTAATGCACTGGAATACGTGTATATCCCACAAAATTGTGAACCAGGAAATATAAAGAGTGGCAAATGTAGGAAGGAGATCGGGGTGGATCACAAAATACCAGACTTCGCACAGGAGACTGGCGTTTGTGTCCCATGTGAAACCAGAAGTCAACGTTGATTTATTTGCCACGTAAGTTACGTAGTTATGTATCGCCACAACGGAATTATTTTAAGCCAAACCACAATCTTTTCCTAAACCTAACTAAGTAGCTTTCTTGCATAAACCTAAGGAAGTTGTTTCCTGTGAGGACGGAAGTTTATTTTGAAAAGACTGTATGCATGTAACGAGCAGAAATTGACACGTGTTGCTGTACATTTGTATGAAACTAACAAAAAAGGATGAAGAACTTTTTCGTAAGATGTCATACAAACCGTTGTATGAGGATACGTTGTTGATGATAGCCTTACATTTTCTTGAAAATCCACATGAATTCATGTGGAAGATGAATCGCTGCTGTAGTCAGCAGGGGCAGCTTGACAGTAGAGAGATGAAACCGTCAAACATCCTCCTTGTCAACTAAGAAAATTGAGAATGACAGCCCACCTTGTTGGATTTCAACAAGTGCCCCACTGACTGGAGTTGTGAGTTAAAAGACACTGCAGGGGTCACAGGGCTACGGAGGGTCGCTCTCCCCCAGCGCTACACAGGAAGCAGGGTTAGAAACACATTTAGCTACAAATGACAGGTAACCATTTCCTGATCCCCCCTACATCCTTAACAACTCCCATAATTCTTTGTCGACAGCTTCAGTCTCCTTCAAACCTCATTTTTTTGTTGCATAACAAGGCTGTGACTGACGACAGTTTGCTCACATCATTTTTTTTGGTGTAATCACAATCCCATGCTAGAAAACCCACAACACACGTACACACTCTCATTTACAGGGCAGCTGTGAAGGTTGAAACTCCTCCTTAGCAAGTCAAGTGAGTTCGCCCTCCAACCCCCCCTCCCACTCACAGAAATCCACACACACCATCTTTTTCTTAACCCACCAGAAAGAGTCACAGATGGGTCCATAAGCTGTCAGTAAAGCCATTATCCGGCCCAGCATCTGCCTGTCTTGACTTCTATATACTGTTTAATGCAGTCGGCCAGTCACTTAGTCCCCCGGCTCCTGAATAGGAGCAGCGTGGTCGGCCCGCCCAAATAAATGCTGCGTTTGTCTCCTCTGCCTTTTGTTTTGTGTTTTTTTTTTTTGAGAGGGGTAGGTGGAGAAGAAGGGGGGCAACGTGTCACAGGCTCAATTTACCCTCGCTATTAACCAAAGCCCCAGAAGAGTTACTGGGATGTCCGAAGAGGGGTGTAAATAGTCCACATATGGTCAGTCAATTCCCCCAAGTCCCCAAAATCCAAGTTTGACACATCCCCTTTTCACTCCCTCTCTATCTGTCTCTCACACACACTTGCATACGTACTCAATGTGTCTCATGTCGCAGTGGACATATTTAAGCCTTTGTGTCCCTATCCGACCCCCCCTACAAAAACAGCAATGCCGAAGTCTTTCCAACAGTCTGTTTCAGCTAAATCCTCCATTCTCCTCCTTCCTCTCCTCCTTGTTTTTCTCTTCCCTGGGATGGCGTTGCACGGTGGGATCCATTTTGGGCTTTCTTGGCTCCGGGGAGGTTGTTTTGGCTTGGAGTCCCATGCACTGTGTGCCTCTCAGGGCTTCAGTTTGGTTAAATTAAACAGTTTTCTTTTCTCCTCTAACCCC
>CAKAOH010023486.1:0-10001 GCA_916701665.1 Sebastiscus tertius | reverse complement strand
GTTTGTTGCAGCTGCACAAGGAAATAAGTTCAGATAAATAGAGAAAGCAAAAGAAAGAAATAACCTGCTAGCCTCCAGTCTGCAGCTGCAGGGCTGTACGGAGCTCATTTAATGGACCAGGTTTAGTGTAATAGCAGGATGTGTATTTTAATCAGAATAATGCCCGTTAATACCCAATGTGAATATATTTTGTACATTGATGTTGAAACAAGAAAAGGAATATAGGCTACCAGTCACAAACATTTATATGATACATACTGAGCTAATTGTTTGAGTCATGGAGAAGGGGCTGAACCATTAAACGTATACTTCTTCCTACTCCTTTTCGGACGTAACATTTATTTATGTTGATTATTTGTTTACTGGGTAAACGGTGGGTGTACCGGCGGTTATATAGGTAAGTAGGAAGATAGGACCAGCATGCACCTGGGTGGGCTTATGTTTTTTTTACCAGAACAAGAGCGGCAGTGACATCCATGTTTTCTTTGTGCTTCATTTTCCGCTTTTTTGGATAATTAAATCATCAGAACCACAAACAGTCTTCGTGGACAAGGGACTCTTTTGCCTGCGTAAACCACATTACCCATGGTGCATCAGTGGCCCTTTGAGTTAAGGTTGATTTTTGCTATAAATGGCCACTAAATCATAAAAAATAAACATGTTACAGATTAAAGGCTGAACCACTAGATGTCATGTTGTGTTCATGTTTATATGTGTTACAGACTCTGAACGTTCAAACTCACAGAGGTTGATTTCTTTTAATGTTGGAGAGTGAAAAGTGAGCAGAGTTGTAGAAACACCCGTATATTTAATGTTCAGCAGCAACAGAACTGCTGTCACTGTGCAGGATGTTATAATTAGAGGTTTAGATCAATGACCTGCGACATGCCGTCACTCGTGATGAAGATGAAGATGATGATCTTCATGATGAGACTGCTTCAGTCTGACAGGTTTGTGATGAGACAGCTGATCACTATCAGCTGTGCTGCTGAGCTGCAGTGCATGCTGGGATACGGAGGCTTCCTGTGAGGTTTGTAGATTCATGACTCAGCGTTATTTCGTCTCTGAGCAGGTACAGGAAGTGACATCATGTGTGAGAAGAAGAAGTGAACCGGCCGGTCCTGCAACAACAAACTGATCTGTGGTCAGAGCGTCGCCGCCTCACAGGAAACACAGACGAGTCCTGACAGAGACATGAGCAGAGTGCATGATGGGACCGAAGATGTTGCTGCTGCTTGGCTCGCTGCTCGCCATTCTGGGTAAAATACTTCCTGTTTCCTTCTTGTTTAACTTGTTTTAATGTTTAGTTTAGTCAAGTCAGAACACATTAATCCAGTTTTTGTACTTCACCAGAGTCACACTGAACATGAACCACAAACTGACTCACTGTTTAGTAAATCTAACACTAAAATAAGGTCTAAAGTTAGAAATGTAAAGTTTACAGAAGTTGTTTGAAAAGTTAAAATGATTTAAGATGAATTTACGTTTGTACATCAATGTGTGATCAGACAGCACGTTGTCTCATCAGTAGGATACACAATACTGTAATAATCAAACATCTTTACGTTGGTTTAACTGCATTTCTTTTCACAGTTTCTTGACTTATTGTCTCTTTATTATTATAAATTATTTAGACATTTTTCACACTTTTTTCTGACTTTTCTTGTGCCTTTCTTTCAGACATTTTTCATACATTTGTCAGACTCTTCTTCTGCGTTTTTTCAGACATTTTTTAAAAATATTTTTTCAGACATTTTTTCAAACTTTTTTTTATATATATTTTGTAATCATTTTTCAGACTTTTATTTATTTATTTATTTATTTTTTTTACATTTTTCAGACTTTTTTTCTGGAAATTTTAAGCTAATAATCTTTATTGTTTATATTTAGTTTTATTTGCACTTTTTCTCACTTTGCTCTGTAGCTGCTGAACAACTGCTGAGTTCCCTCTGAATTAATAAAGTTTGATGTTAGCTTCAAAAGGGAAACAGGCTTCTTTTTCATCCAATAATAAATCTGCAGTTATTTAGTGATGATAAATAAAACACAAGACGGAGAATATTAAGAAGACTTTAACTTCCTGTCAATGGACTCACTGATTAATGGACTAATTGATCAATGGACTAATTGATTAATAGACTAATGGTTTCAGCTGTACTTGTATAAAGTGTTGGAGGTTAATTTATAACTAAACATCAGGTTTTATAAACTCTTCACATGTTTCATGTGTAAGAGTCTGAATTAGTAACTAAAGCTGTCAGATAAATGCAGTGAAATAGAAAGTACAATAATACTTCAGATTTGTACTGAAGTTCAGTACTTGAGTAAATGCACTGCAGACGTCCTGCAGACTGAAGAATCCATCAGAACAAACGTTATTGAAGCAAATCAAACTGGATCTATTTGATGTCTTTTATATTTAATCAACTGCTTCTGTGACAATAAATACGAAGAAACAAACAGCACCTTGTTGAGGTCAAAGGTCAGCGGAGGTGACTGTCCTCCTCTTCCCTTGCAGAGGTGAGGTTGGTGGCGAGCAGCCATCATGGCCGCTCCATGCCCGGGTCTCCCAGCAACGTCAGCAGGACGGACCCCGGCCTCTTGCTCGCCGTCCTCAGCGCCGCCGGCTTCTACAACAACCAATCAAACGACGCCTTCCTCTTCAAGCCCTCCGCCATCGACAGAGCACAGCGGCAGGTAGGACGCAGGAAACACCTCATGTCTGGGGGGGACGGCAAAGGTCAATTATTTACCTTAAAATACCCTTACAGATTTATCCTGAGGTTACATTCAGGCTGAAAGTTAAACAACATTAACAACATGCCGCGTTCAGTTTCTACATTAATCAGGAAACTCTGTAATGTACCCCTACTGATGATGTCATGAACGTACTTTGAACACTTTGTAACATATCAAGAGATTTAAAGGATTTTTAACAGGTTAAAATCACTTAAATTAATCTATAACTTAAAGTGAAATCTGGAGTCAGCACTGTAATATTAATCTGTTCTATCTTATTATAATAATGTGTATTTAATGTAATTCTGTCCATCCTTGTTGAGTATGTGGAGGTAAAGCTCTGTGAGTGTCTTTGTGTACATATCATATAGGTTATTGTATTTTAATGTCACCTTAACTGATAGATTAAGGTCATTTTAAGACACACATTTGAATTTACTCGTCATGGTAACTGGGAAGTTATGAAGTTATGTTGGTGCAATGATTGAATGTTCACTAAAGGTGGAGCTGATTTTAATGACTTTATAAATAAAAATATATACTTAAATACAGTACTAACATGAGGACTAACTAGTAGAGTACTAGTGAGTACTATGTTGAGGTACTTGTACTGTGTTTCAGCTGGTTAAGGGGCTCATGTACATCGTAGATCTGGAGATCTCCAGAACCGTCTGCCATAAACGAGACGACAACCACGTCAATCTGTCCAACTGTGACCTTCAGCCTGAAGGTCGTCTGCACCAGGTGAGTCTCAACAGGAAGTAGAAGTCTGTTTGCTCTCAAGGCGAGTTCGGTAAGACGAACGACTTCCTGGAGTCTTTTTGTACTGAATGAACAAACAAGATATAATGTGTTAATTAGAGGGCAAGATATGTAGTTAAAGGACTTTTAAAAGGACTGTTTGTAAGAATCAGAAATTGCTTGTTAACAGCGACACCTGTGGCTGTTAAGTCAATGAAAGTCAGCGTCCTGTTGCTCGTGCTCGCGCTCGCTCTACATAGACATGAACGAGCATCGCTCAACACAGTGTGGTGACACACGTCAGCTAAAACCACAATATCACTCTATATTTCAGCTGCTTGGCAGTAATGTTAGCTGACCAGACGAAGGTCTCTCCATGAATCAATGCTGATCCTAGTGTTGGCTTTTCCTGCTTCAGCCTCCCGACCGCGGTCGGAGGGAACAGGGGAGATACCGGAGCTTTGGTCGGAGACGATAACGTTTCTCGCTGCGGAGCCCTGTCACTTCACAAGACACGGGAAACCTCTGTTGGTCTGGAGGAGCTGCAGCAGTTATTTCTGCACAAACGTCCACTCTACATTCATTAGATATTCTCAGAGCTAAACTAACTCTTCTGCAGTGAGGAGTGAGCGCGCATGCACATGAGAGGTGGAGCGAAAGAGCGAGAACAAGCGTGGTGTGTGAGTGAAGGCAAGCAGGCAGAGGAGCAGAGTACAGCAGAGACTCTGGCCCTGGAGACCAAAGCTACGGTCTACACCGCGGTCGGGGGACTGGAGCAGGAAGAGTTGACACCGGTTTGTAAAACGGGATTCACTAGATAGAACTTTGCAGTTTTGATGCTTCCATGTAGTTTGTGTTGGAGTCTTGTCTGAACAGCGTAGCCACACAAGAGCGCCATTGGGACACCGACCCGCAATGGTTTATACGTGTAAGAAGTTACAAACAGTCCCTTTAATGTGAAACTTGTACTTCCTGTTGTGTTTTCCAGACATTTCAGTGCCACACTGAGGTCTGGGTGATCCCCTGGCAGAGTCAGACCAGGACTCTGAAGCTTAACTGTAAAACCAACCTCCATCATCTTCGCCCGTGATGCTGACGTTACATCCACCCGTCTGCTGCTGCTGCTCCTCCTCCTCCTCCTCCTCCTTCTCCTTCTCCTCCTCACCTTTAAAACCAAAATAAAATCAGCCTTTTGGATACTGAAGTTCTGCAGATTTATTTCTATATTTACTGAGACACTCGGCGGCGTTCAGTGAAGGAGAAACAGTCATGTCTTTAATCCTCGATGACGCCGCCTGCTGGTCAGAAGGATGAACATATTATATCAAATCTGACAACAATTTGAATTTGTGACATTTGTTTCAACATAAAAAAAGTTATTATGCCACAGAAATGTTTAACATGCAACAAATCAGCATGTGAAGTCTGAAATAATTAGAAGAAAATTACTTTTACTTTAAAATGTCTATTTGTGTCTATTACTTGATAATGTCCTACCTCAAGCTAATGTCCAGTCTACCACAGACATTATTTATTCTGAAATATTTAGTATGTAAATGAATGGTTTTCAGTAAAACAGCAGATTTATTTCTGTTTTTATTCAAAGGAAGCTGAAAAGCTGCAGAACAGGTTCAAACAAACACAGATCCAAATAAAGGAGAAGAGAGTTCAGAGAGATATCATCTAAAAATACACATCAAAACTAATGTGATGAAATAACACTGAAGCAGAAACAAAGGTTTGAGATGCTAAAAACAGAAAATTAAAACATCTTAGTGCAAAACAATAGAGACTTAAACTACATTTGGCAGCTGGTCTCAACAGCTCAGACATGAAGAACGTCTTCAAACACAACAGATGTGATCATCATCGGCTGCTTTCAGGAACTGCAGCTGCTAACGGATCGTTATCTTGACTTAGTCGTCTACACTAGCTGTCTCAAGATAATCAGCTCTTTTCTTATAATCAGGACTAAACTAAGGGGTCTCACTACGCTAGAATCAAGATGATGTTGGGCCTAATTCCTCCAGACGTTCTAAAGATTATCTTTCCAGATGTTTCTGTGCTGTGAGGTATGTTCAGGGTGTTTTTTATGATCAGATATCCTGTTGCGTCCTCGGGAAACACAACAATCTGTATATTTAACATGTTTAATATTTGTTCAATAATTTAATTTAATAATTTGTTCATGTTTTGGTATTATTGCGGACATTTTTCAGACTTTTCTTCTGCCTTTCTTCCGTCTTTTTTCAGACATTTTTCTGACTTTTATCAGACATTTTTCAGACTTTTCTGCCTTTTGTTACGCTTTTTACTAGAACATGTTCACATGCTGTAATGTTAAAAAAAAAACTATTTTCCTCATACTGTCAGCCTTAATATGCTTGTATTCACCCTCTGTCTGAAACGCTCCGTTTTAGCGCATTTCTACGGAATTGCGACGAAATTGCAACAGAATTGCGTTGCTAGGCAACAGCTTGGGTCCATGTGTCAGCTGATGACATTCACATACACTGCAACCAGGAAATAAACTGGGACACATTTAGAATGTTTACGTTTACATCTGTGTAAAGGGTCTAAATATTTTATATTTGTGACATCACAAATGGACAGAAATCCTATAACGGCTTGTTTCAAACGCACAATTTCTGAATACGGGCTGTGTGTATTTCCCTGTGGATTGAGCGTTTTGGTACTTTCACAGTATTTATGTAGGATTTAAGCCTGCTTTATAATAAAAAAACATGAAAATATCACTTTTTTATAATATGGGACCTTTAACATTTTTCTGACTTTTTTTGGACATTTGTCGGACTCTTCTTCTGACTTTCTCCCACCTTTTGTCTGACATTTTTTTAACTTTTTTTCTGACTTTCTTCCACCTTTTTTCATATATTTTTCGCACATCTTTTTCTCACATTTTACACATCTGGTAAGATTGGTAGCCTTAAGTCAGGCTACCAGGACTGGTTGGTAACAGTAACTGGTCCTATTGGTGGGGACAGAACAGGAAGTACCAAAGCTTGTTATCCTGAGATTATGCCAACATGCTAAATATGACTACTACCTCTCTGAGCTGATTTATCTGACTTGGTGTCAGAAAAACAAACAAACACGGACGTCATTCAAAGTAATTCAACTTAAACTGATTAGACAGGTTTCTGTAATTAGAAAATAAAATGATTCTTTAGAGTTATATTTGTACACTCATCCTTGATGACATCTGTCGGCTCAGGCTAGCTAATATATTAAAGTGAGAAATGGCAGCTAGTAGCAATAACGATGCTAACCCAGTGAATACAGAGTTAGATCTGGTAGCCAGAAAATGACCTGCGGGTGACCCAAAACACCAAAGAAAAATAATGATGTCACCATGACTTAGCAGCAGCTTGCTAGTTAGCGCTACAATGAGCAAGCTAGCCCACAGGTGAAGAAGCCAAATAGCTAGTGAGCGAGTTAATTAACTTGAGCTAGCTAGCTAGCTATCATTGTTTTCAGCAGGTTAGTGCGAGATTCTTTCTTTTCACCAGGTAAGCGTGATTGCAGGGCCGGGTATCGTTTGCCGATCAGAACCTGAGTTTCCGAACCAATACGCCAGAGTACGGTTCATGACGACCACAAAACAAAACGGCTAACATGAACACAATGTCGGGAGATCCACTGCGATGGCTGTCTTGTTGGTGGCGTCACTGGGATTCACCCTCTGCAGACCATCGATGTTTCAACTTAATTTTGCGTTAATCCCTCAAAAATTTCACTCTGGAACAAATTCGTTGACCGACCGCCACCCGAGTCTGACAAACCTGTGACTATTTCTCCTCCTGGTGCATCATGACATCACTGTTAGGAACAAACGCCGTGTCACGGTTTCAGACTAAGTCACAAATGTCCGTCTGTATGTCCGTCGATCGACTCAGCGTTTTCCTTTTTTTTTTTAGACCTTACGCAGGTCTAGTTTGGCGATGTACGGCGAGCGGAAGGAGCCCAGGTACAGATTCCCATCATGCTCGTGGACTTCGCTGACGTAGGCCGCCACCAGGCCGTTGGGGTCATGGAAGCTCCGAGTGCAGATGCCGCCGTCATGGAGCTCTGCCACCAGGCTGTACCGAGGAACGAACTTCATCAGCACCTCCTGACTGAAGAGCTGGAGAGGAGGGAGGGAAGGAAAGAAGGAAGCAGTTAGGAAGGCAGGAAAGGAGGGTAGGAAAGAAGTTTAATACATTACAATGTCCGTCTCTGAGAGGACACCTGCGAGTCATTATTGTCTCAATGAGGACACCTATGTGTCGTTATTGAGTGTACAAGGACACCTGTGGGTTGTTATTGTCTCTACGAGGACACCTATGGATCGTTATTGTGTCTACTAGGACACCTACGGGTTATTATTGTCTCTATGAGGACACCTGCGAGTCGTTATTGTGTCTACGAGGACACGAGGACCAGCTGGAAGCCTGGACCTGGTCTCTCTCTGTCCCTTTTTACCTTGAAGATGAGTTTCTTGATCCAGGGTCTCTGGGACAGGAAGTCCAGCATGGAGAAGCCGGGGTTTGGCCGCACCGCTGACATGGCCACCCAGTAACCTCCGGTTGAGCTTGGACGGATGTTGTCGGGAAAACCGGGCAGGTTGTCGATGAACGTGTCCATCCCGCCTTTGTTTAGACCAGCAACATGGACTCTGACACGGAAACACGAAGACAGTTCATAGAGACTCTTAACTGATTGTTGATACCCGAGTTTCTGTACTGATACTAAAACTGGACTTTTCCCCATACTTTACACCTGTATTGTGATATGAACCATTTATTACATGCATTACATATGCAGTACATACCTGCGTATCCGGGCCATGGTGGTCTCCGCCACCAGCACCGACTCCTCGTCGGGAAGCAGCTGGATGCCGTTTGGGAATCGAAGGTTCTCCATCACCACTGTCAGCTCTCTGCTCTCCATGTTGTACTCCAACACTCTGACAGGAAACAACACATAACACCAGGACAGGTGGGCTTTTAATGTGAAAATTCTGCAGGAAGTGTGAAACAATTATCCATTAATTAATTCTACAGAAGAATCATGTCTGTTCTGGCGTGCTCACCAGAACAATTAATTTAGTTTTTTAAATTCAACAAATGTATTGTAAAATGACTTGTAATATATCATTTTGTTGTTGTGTCTGCTTTAATGTGTACAGTTTACATTTATTGATCAATATAATTTAAGCATGACTCTTTGCTATAAAGACAAAAGTAGAAAGAAAAAAAAAAATTAAACTGAGCTTTTTTAAAAAAATAAAAAACAATTAAAAGTGCATTTCTCTTCATTTCTTTTTTGGACTTTTTTTTTTACTATTTAACAGGCATTATAAATCTTCTATATATATTTTATATAGTTGTGGAACTGGACATTGTACTGAATTTATCAAGACATCAGGTAAACATGGAGGAAGTGTTTCTAGAGAGGACTCTCACTGAAATATGATCAGATATGAAACAAAGACAGTAGAAATAAAAGCTTGTAATATCTCTACTAAAAGAAGGTTTAAGGTGAAGAAGCGGTGTAATCGTATACCGTCCGTCTGCCGTGGCCTCCATGATGAGGTGCATGTAGTCTCTGCGCTGCCACCGACTGCTGGAGTCGGTGAAGTACAACTTCTTCCCGTCCTGAGTCACCGCCACGTCGTTGATGAACGACAGCTTCCTGCCGGCGACCTCCTGACCCCCCGACACCAACCGGGTCGCTTCACCTGCCCAGAGACACAGTGAGGGGGTGGAGATCAGACTCTGATGCTTCTGGTCATCAGAAAATGCTGATAGATTCCTCTTGATCTCAGCTAAATATGAAATATCTCAAAAACTATAAAACATGTCGACTCCACGAACAAAAGATACGAGGAGAACTTGTTCTTTAGAGAGAACATCGAACCAAACAAACGTCAAACAAGACATACTTACTACCACTACTGCAGTTGCTGCTGTTTAGGAACATTTTAATTATTTCACTTTATATTTTGCTTGTTTATTGATTCTGTGTGATATTAAAATAGTTTTTATTGTTGTTGTTTTTGTGAGGAGAACAGAATAAAGAAATAAACATGTTGACTGTTGAATGAACATGTGGGAGTCAGAACGAAGCAGGAAGGAAACAGGGAGAGATCCTACCTGTGGTGGGGTTGACCTGGAACAGACCCAGGTAGGCGTCGGCTACAAACAGAGTCCCGTTGGGTCCGACTCGGATCCCCAACGGCCTCCCACAGCTGGGCTCGTCCTCTTTTGAGCCTGCAGGACACACAGCGGGAAGACACTCAGGTTCAGACGTTCATGTTCCTCATCACTTCATTTCAGACTAACCGCATTTATATTAAACATTTCACACACAAGAAGAAACTGAAGTAGATCTACATTAAAAATTTAATTAATTTAGTTTAATTGAACATTAAAGCCGTCATACACACCTGAATAACGAGGAGAAATGTGTATGTCTATATATATGTGTACTGTATATAGAGTATACTGTGTATATATATA